>JAOEHI010000007.1:2777883-2840180 GCA_025447815.1 Percopsis transmontana | reverse complement strand
TTCGTTCGCGTGTTGTTTTTTTTGTTGTTTTGTCTCGGCCCCCAGAGCTCCCGGGCCCGCCGCGGCCGCCGCGCGGCGCCCGGGCCCCCGCCGCCGGGACACACAAAACACACAGAGAGAGAGAGGGAGAGAGAGAGAGAGAGAGAGAGAGAGAAAATCGTCCAAAAAATAAATCAATATCAGTGATCAATTCTACCTTACAACCGCTCAATAATTCCTCCCATGTGTCCCCGTCCTGCTTACTGAATAAGCAGGACGTAAGTTTCTCTGCCTCGTGTCCATTCTCCACCTCACAATAGGTGTCTCCGCCGCGTTGGGAGGAAGAGCGGCACGGGTGACAGCGGGGCAGAGGCGTAAGCCACCTCTCCCGGTGTGGGGATGTGAGAGAAAAAAGACGCCCTTTTTTTTTTTTTCCCCTCATTGGGGCGCGCAGACAAGGCTGCAGTGAGAAAAGCTAATGGCTATGATTAATGACAAAGGGGCCAGAGGATAGCCGGGACACAGACGCTACATATATCATCCTCTCCCATCAGTCTGTGCACCTCCCAGGACCCTCTCGGCGGAGGCAGAGGGAGGAGAGGAAGAGAACAGGGGCGGTGAGGGAGGGGGGGGGGAGGGTGAGAGGCAGAGAGAAATAGAAAGAGAGTAAGGGAGAGAGTTATCTACTCTCTGTCCTTTACACACAGGAATTGCTTCTCTGTTCTTGGGGGGAAAGTAGGGGAGATGGGGGGGGGGAGAGAAAGAAGTGACAATGAGGTGATAACGTGAACAAGAAAATGGCGTGTACAATAACTAGGAGATATTCTGTGAGAGTGGAAGGTAAAGGGGGTGGGGTGTTAAAACGGGAGAAAGCCACGCGTGATGGTTACCTGATTTTTCTGGGAGTCTTCACATACTGAAACCACATTTTCCAAGGTCTTATCTGCCATATGGTCGGCCCTGTTCCAATGATTTATTAGGTGCGGAAAAGCGCGCTGATAAATTTTACTGCGTTTCCCCACATAGGCAACCAGTGGTGTCAATAACAAAACTCAGACGTCTTTAATGAAAACTTCAAGTACCAAAGGGGTAAGCATCTATTTATGAGTCGCTATAATATTACACTGGCAGTTTTATTTATATATATATATATATTTTATCTTCCCTTCTCACGCACTCAAGAAAAAAAAAAGGCCTGAATTAGAGCGAGGGTGGGGGAGCACAGATCATATCCATATGTCAGCAGCTCCAATGCGCCCTGCTCCTTTAACACGGCGCTGGTGTATTTCTGCTTAATTGAAGCATTCAGCTGTTTACAGCTCACACAAAAACAGCACGGGTTTATTTATGGCCAATTATAAAGTAGTGTTTTAAGCAAAAGAGGCCCATTAAGGATTCCAACACTTTTGATTCTAATTAGTCATTGTATTCGGGTTTTTGGTTTACACGGCTGATTTACTGGGGCGTGAAGGCAGGGGGTATAGGGGGTAAGGGCGAGAATTAATTAAACAACAGATGCCCATTACGGAATCAGACAAAAGCCAAACAACAACTCTGCACAACACTCCTGTAATGCTGATATTTAAGCCTACCTCTACAATTCGGTTGGTTTTATGTGCACATGCATGCCTGGACCATAAAGAACAAGACTGCACATGCCTCGTTAAAATCTCTCAGTTAAGCTTCACAGTGTTGTTTCCCAAAAATAACCACGTAAAAGAAGGGTTTGTTTTCTTGTATCAAAGATCACAAGGTCAGTCTGTGTTTATTTAATAACACCAGACTGATATGATACCTTTAACAACCTGTGTATAAAAGTGAGACTCATGAGTGAATTAGAAGCAATTTTAAAAAAGTATATCATCCCAGTCCTTTATTCTGTCAGCTTGTGTTAATTATTTGTTACCTATCTTAGTTTGCATAACATGT
The DNA here is from genome assembly GCA_025447815.1 of Percopsis transmontana. NCBI lineage: Eukaryota > Metazoa > Chordata > Actinopteri > Percopsiformes > Percopsidae > Percopsis > Percopsis transmontana. Next base: position 2,838,272 of record JAOEHI010000007.1, on the reverse strand, counting down.
GTCAATAGCTTTCTAACAATGAACTGTGATTTACAACTCAATAGAATTCAGAGCACCTTTAAGGTTTCATTTGCAAACCAAAGCTGGTCCTTTGAAGTACAAATACTGTGGTTGTACCGATTTAAGTCAGACAGAGGTCAGCAAGGCCAAAAGGCTTGCTTTATAGAACCCCGTAATACACCGAATAAATAAAATTGACATGAAAATAAAGCTAATGTAATTACAAAAAAAACAAAGCTGAGAACAAGAAAGACTCAACACTGAAAAGTTAATTTTTTTGCCTTGTTATTTCACTGCTAAGCAGCCTCCTTCTGCTTTGTTCTTAAAGCTTTTTGACTTATTTATGGTGATTGTGTAGCAATTAATATTGCACAGGCGGCAGCATTGTCATTTTTCAAGCCATTTCCCTGGAAATGTTCTACATCCCATAATGGCCCCTCTAACGCTGTAGCTGTCATGTCCTGGACAGCTGCATTTTTACAAGACAAACTCTACCACGTCACACTCTTCTCTCTATGGACTAGCTTGCCGCTTGCTGGCACATTCAAACACGCGCACACACACACAAACACACACGCACACACACGCGCACAGGCCAAGGCCAGCAGCTGTTAATAGGCACATGGAAATCTTTGATTAATATTTCACCCCTCGGTGCAGGACAGTTGCTCAAGTGTCACCTTCCAAACACTGTCCCCTGAAACCTTTCATCCAGAGGCCCCACTCAGCCAGGTGGAGAGGATAAATCAGTAAGTAAGATTTCCCCAACACCCATCAGGCCGTATGTGTGTGCGTGTGTGTGTGCGTGTGCGTGCGCGTGTGTGCGTGTGTGGGCGTTTGGACTCCAGCCAGGTTAGCGCTATCAGAGCATAACAAGCTACATACAGAAATGGAGTCCTCATCCTTCAAATTAGTGAGCTCTCAAGCAGAATCCAGACCGCGCGGCTCGCGTTTCCCCTTTCGAGCCTCAGCGCGTGAGGCCACCTTTGGGTTCAGAGCAAGTTTCAGTGGCTCCTGGGCTCCACCGGGTCTAGCACCAGGGGAGGACGCTTGGCTGTGAAACATAAACACGAGGATGAAGGGTGTGAAAGCAACGCGGGCTGACACACCTAGACGTGAACACTCCTGTTCTGCTGGGAGAAGGTTTTACACGGTTCCTGTCATTAAACTGAAGGGGCAAGGTGACAAAACCTTGAATATCAACATCATGTAGTCTTTCACACCTACAAAACACTGACAGCAAAGGTGCAAGCTACATCATTAAGGCAGACAATGGTTTGTGTTTAACATTTACTTTACGCCACAGCTCACTTTGCGCATGATTTAACCGGAAAGATTTGTAAAAATATATTTTCTAACAAAAGAAATTAAACATTTATATCACTAATACTGTACAATTATTAACAAACAAAACAGTGTGCATTAAAATGGTCGACTGGAAGAGCATAAACGTAAATCAAAATGCTTTATTACACTTGCGGTTTGTTATCTGCCTCCCATTACAGACATTTGAGACAATATGGCCATGATTTGTTATCAATAATCTCCCTGCACGCGCTCTCACAGATTCAATATGACAGCGGCAGCGATAATACCTTCACAGCGACACGCGTGTACGAGAAATATGAGCATGTCCGCGTCGCCCCGCATCCCCAACGCGCGCGGCGCGGCACAGCTTCTCTGTCAGCTGTTGTCTTTTGTTTCGACGCGCCTCACACGGGCTTCAGCACCTGTCTCCTCCACGCGCCCGGAGAAGCCCGCGTGGAGGAGGATGGAGAGAACGGCGAAGGTGTGTGTGTGTGCGTGTGTGTGTGTGTGTGTGTGTGTGTGTGTGTGTCACCCGGGGTCCGTCTGACTGAGAGAGGCTGTCATGCCCCATCACTGCCCCCCCCCAGCAGGCCCGCCAATCACGGCGCAGAGGGGCCCGTCGCCGTGACAAGGCCGGGGAAAAACAAGCAAACAAGGCAACAATCGGCAACAATCTTCAAACGCAGTTGCCCCCTTCCCCTCGGAGAGATTTCCATTTGGAGCGATTAAAGCAGCACGTGAAAAACACTGCCGCCGCCGCCGCCAATCTCCATGAGCATGTTCTCCCTCCTCGGAGGGATTATAGATTTTCCCAGCCATTTAAGGCAGGCGACGCGCACCGCCCGCGGATGGAGGTGCTCAGCCCACGGCTGGGCTGAGCACGGCGTGGCGTGTCATTTTTTTTTTTGGGTGGGGGGGGGGGGGGGGTTGCTCAACATCAAGAGAAATCGATGGCGTCTCCACGGGGGCAGGGAGGTGGGGAGAGAGGGGGGGGTGTGTGTGGAATAGAGGAGCTTCTCAGGTCTGTTTGAACTCATTTTCTTTTTCTGGGCGGTTGCCCCCTCGCTCAGCCCCCTAAGGCATCTCCCTCACAGCAGGCCCTGACAGCTTGACACATTGACAGCTGCCGCTGAATGACAACTGATTTGTACAAATTTCAAGCCTTATAAATCTACCTGTCACAACAAGAGCATAAAAGAGCTTGGACCCAGCAGGTAATTCGGAAGTAGAAGGGAGAAAAGGAAGAAGAAGGGGGAAAAAATAGCTTTGCTTCCTCCTCCTCCTCTGTTCTCCTCGTCCTCCTCTTTCCTGACAGCCCAGTCTGAGTGGGGGAAGAAGGAAAAAATTAGATTGGAGATTCAGAAGGAGAGTTTGGCTTCTTTTTCCGCTTCCTGTCAGTCTGCCATTATTCTCTCCTCAGGTCCACTCTGAATAAGAACTGGTGAAGCCATTTTCTTGCCAACAGGCGATCAATCCCTTCATTTAGAGATTACAAAGAGCTGAACTCAACGTGGGAGGGTGCAATTTTATTTTACACCAATATTGAAGCGTCGCCCCCTGCCACTTGTGACATTATGGTGGTGGCCTGCTTCTTAAGGCTCTCGCTGGGTAAATGAGCAGGCCCTTTTACGGTGTTTAAACAATATCCCATGCTGCACTGCTGCGATACCCCCCGCCACACACACCCTCCTCCTCTGACTTTCAGCTGTTGGTAATGGCAGACCTGGCAGGCAAGGCCTTCAGCGGTAATAAATCCTTTCCAGGACTATATCTTATAGCGAGATATAAACTCTGGGAGACAGGGGCAGGGGAAAAAATCAATAGGACTGACAAACATAAAAACGGGTTTATAATTCTAACAGAGTTGTCTTTCTCGCTTTTAAAGGCCGGTGGCATGTCGGTGTTTGTCATTAACAGCTTGTCGCTGAATCATTTCAAATAGATTTGCAATATTAGCGACGCGTACTGTATCCTTATCCCTACGACCATTGTCCTACATTTTAAATGCCGTCTCGCGACATACCGATTATTTCTATAGCTTTGTGATAAAACAGGTGAGCCGTCTCCAGTGTGCATCATCTAGGCTAGTCTGCTACAGGGCCTCTATTTTAGCCTCAGCCTGTTCGACATTCTCATAACTGACCCAGGAGAACTCCCGAGCTCGCTCTCCCCCTGGCTGGGATGGCAGTAAGACCACCAGACTATGACTGGCACCAGGTGGAATCTGGAACAAGGGGGCACCTGCACTAAACAGCACTACTGCACTATATGCATGCAATCCGTCAGCAAGCTAACGATGGTGATGTGTAACTGGAAATGAAAACGCCTCACAGCTGCAGTTATTTCAGCTTCAGCGTGCTTGTCATTTCACAACAAGCAACTACTGTTGAGCTTCAAAAGAAATAAAGTTTCAGCGCCCGCAGTTATCAAGTAACTCCATAAACAAAAGGGCAGTGTGGTGGCTAAAAGAACAATTCTCTATCGCCTAAACCCAATGGCTAACTTATTCAGTGCGGTGGAACTACCTCCTAAATGTCTCCTATTTACAAGTAGGCAAAACACTCTAATCCTCCATTTGTGTGTATTCATCCCTGTCCTAAATGTGCCCTTCCGCACTCTAACCCTCAAAGGCCCTTCCCGTCACGCAGCCACCGACCCTGCTGTTTGATTAAGACTTAACCAACCGCTTTATCCTTGGACAGGACCCCGGCTGGGCCAAAAAGCACGAGTTTAGCAAAAGGATTATCAGTGCCACTCCCATTGAGGCAGTCAAACTGTCACCGAGATCAAAGGAGCTCTCGGCGGAGCCTCAGTCATTTAGGACAGGTGTCCTCTCATATTCTAATGCCAGGACAAGTGCATGAACCCTTAGCTATTGAAAGGTGGACCAGGGGATTGCCTGCCTCCCATAATTGGAGTAGCTGCCATACATCATCTCAGGTCTCATTTTGGAAAGGTCACATTGAAATTGTGTGGAAAATATTCCCTTACAAATTCACACTTTAAAGAACCCTCCTTTTCTAAAAAAAAGCATGTACTTTATATTGTATGTGCTCTGTTTCAGATTAAATAGGTTTGTTGTTATATTTTTTTGACCGGTTATTATTACAATAATAGTGCTTTGTGATAATGTTTACATATTTCACTTTAAATTTTGGTTAAACGTGGGTAACCACGTTGCTTGTTATTGAAAGAAGTCTCCACAGTAAACATTTATTGTGCAATTCACTTTAACACTCCTTTAAGGAGCAACTCCCAGTAAAATGTAGACTTTATTGCACCCCATATTTTCCGACAGAGGAACTATTATTCACTCTTGATGAAATGTTGAAGGTTTCTCATTTTATCACCATTACATAAAGATCCCCTCAATTGACACCAAATAGATAAATATAACTCAGTACAACACACAATGGACAAATTATACGACGAATGATGTAATTACTTTTTGACAGCTGTTGTTTGCCCAAAACAAAACAGCGACAGAGAAACAGCCGCGCTCGGTGTTTGGCCCAGAGATGTTTCTGCAGTGAGATCACAGACGCTGACAGAGCCTGGTTATGTCTTGATAATTTGGGAACATTGGCATGGCAAGCAGCAGGGCCGTAAATAAATGAACACAGACACTGGTGTGACAGCGGGCCACCGGGATGACAGCCTAACCTCCACACATCTCTCAAGGCCTCCCTAATAACACTGGCTGGAAAACAACGCCAAGACACCCCCAAAACATTGCTGTCATCCATGTCGTCGCCGTCTCACACCAGGCAGATGTGCGAGGGGAAAAGATGGAGAACCAACATGGAAGGAGAGGACGGAGAGAGAGCAAACAAACACTAAAGTAATAAAATCTGCGACAAAGAAGCAGAGAGCAACTGGACAAAAGGAGGCCGATCAAAAAATAAGGCGAAGCACACAGTGATGAACAGACAGAGAAAGAGAGAAGCCCGTCCGATGGTCACACAATCATTAATAGGGGACTGAATGGTTCTTATTATGGCATCTGAGGCCCAGCTGGCCTTGCATCACGCAGGTCGACTGTAGTTCAGCGGAGGGTCTTGTGATGGGGAGGAGGGATATCTTGGCTAAAGCAGGAGGAGGTGGGACCAAGGGGCTCGGCAGGGCAGGGGGGGCGGATGACTGATGGACCTGGGGGTGAATGCCAAAACCATAAATCGAACCTCGGTGTGACCCCCAGCTCCTATAAAGTTTATTTACATTTTCACATTGCGCCCACCTTTAAAACATCTATGTTTAGACATTTCAAAGCGGTGCGAAACACCCATCTATCTTGGCTGCCTTGCCCCAACAGAGGGCACCGAGTTGGGAACAGTTTATCCCCTTCTGACCTGACTGGCTATCTGCTCATATCCTTCTCATCTTTTATTAATTGCGCATTTGTGAAGACAGTTTCTATTTATACGATTCCGGAGTCGCCTTAGCGGCACGCCTGCCTGCTTATCGCACCGCGTGGGGCGTTTGAGACACAAGAAGTTTTTGCTTTTCACTTTTTGTTTGATATCTTTCCAACATGTCATTCCTTAACTAATTACGACCATTTATTTTTGTTGTTTTAAGACTTAATTTAAAGACTGAATTAGATTAGCTGGCAGGCAATAAATACTAACTGCAGTATCAGATTTCCTGCTCGGGGAGGCAAAAAAAGAAACATTTACATTCTTCTCTAAATGATTTTCATTCATAAACAAGCTTAGACTATTTACTCTCAGATCAGCCCAGTTTAAAATGATTTCTTGTAACTTTAAACATGACACTGTTCAACTTGGATCGTCAGTAGCAACAATTAAACTGCCAAAATAAAAAACATTTAAAAATCAATAAATCTATCAAAATGATAAATCAGTCCTAACAGCGCTTCATACTCTTAACTCTTGTTCTTCAAGACGTAAAAGGAGAGATAAATAAATAACTAAAAGGCAACATCCTGCCGTTTCACTTTCCTGCAGTCCCTATGCACTGTTCTTTTTGATGTGAGCGCCTGTTGAGAAACCTTGTTTGGACAGCCATGGGGTGGAGCTGCCAGGCTTATAAGTCTGCCACAGAACACAGGCGCTCGCAGGGCAGCCCGCAGGGGTCCTCTCATCGGTGGAGGGAGGGGATTCTACCACCTTCGCGGGTGAGAAAGGAACAGTATTATTACACCCCATCAAGGAAACTCCAGCTGACAATAAATCCCTGAGTGCTTTACAGTGCAGACACTGAGCACGGAAGAGTGCCACTGAGAGCGATAGGAAGAGAGGAGGAGGATTTAGGAGAGGAGGAGAAAAGGGGGCGGGGGTCGGGGGCTATCCCTCAAATGGCCATAAAGCCCTCAGACTGTCATTCATGAAGAGAACCATGGCAACGGAAAGTGTGTGGAAATTCTCTGTTTATTTTATTTTTTTTATACTTAAAAAGGTTTTTGGAGCATAGTTGATCTGCCAGTTATTATATTGCTTTTAAGGCTGATAAATGTCTCATTTCATGAGGCTATTGCAGTGAGAGGCGATTTTGTTACATCTACATTTCTGTAAAACCACCTCTGCGGAGGGATCTCTTCTGTTGCAAGTTAAACCCATGCCAACATGTAGGCAATGCAAATTCAATTACCAATGTGAAATCTTAATTCCACTTAGCCTGCAAAACAGTTGCAGTGGAAAACAATGCCCCGGGCAATTGCAGTTATAAAACAAACCATTATTCCAAGAGTGTCCTGTCAAGAAAGATCCGCTTAAGAGGTGAAGGAAAAAATACACGTCGAAAATAATCGCTGATGATTCTGGGCTGGGTTTTGCGGTGAAGCCGGCACTGCGTGGCCTTGTGTGAGAAAACGGGGAACATGCCTAAGTTATTACTGCAGGAAGGCAATCTGTCAAAGCCAGGCTGTTCTGGCATAGCCAATACCACTGGTGAGATCAGAGAGTCAGATTCTGCTTGCAATTACTGCTAAAGGACCTTGGATGCAGGCAGCCTGCTATCAATTATTTCCCTGGCCCCAGACACTTGGAGCTGTCAAAGCCCTACTATCTTCTGTTTTGTAACAGGGGGCCCTCTGAGGCTTGGAGAAAGCCTAGCCACATTCAGACAATACGGCAAGAGAGTTTGTGTCATTAAGTGGCCCTATTATGGATTCACACACTTCAGAGTACGTTTTTTTCCCCCTAGATTGCTTGCTCTTTCCACTCTGTTACTGTACTGGTACAATGTCTTCTGTTCCTCTCGCTCTCTCTCTCTTTGCCTGTCCCCCTCTATGAGGAGAGGATTAGCCTAACAGTAGAGACTGAGAGGGAGAGTGTTCTGGCTGACAGCTCTGACCTGTGTATTTACAGTGTGGCTCTCAGCCCTGATATCCACCCTACTTGCTGTGCAGAGGGGCCCTTTTAGGGTACAGGCACCCCTACCCTCTCCTGCCCCTCACCCCCACAGCGGTATACAGTTCTATCCTCACAGGTACATTGCCTGCATGAACTTGTTTTTGCGTCCAGTGCAATTAGTTACAGTGGAAGAAAATATAATCATCATCTTTTTGTCCCCTTAGAAAATGTACTAATCCAAACAGACGCTTGTTACACATCTTCTGTGGAATTTGAATTAGCCTTAAAATATGCAGTACTGACAACACGGTTTAGCAAAATTCTTATATGGCAGAACAGAAACCTGCATATGCAACACGCCGGCGTTTATCCGATTGTGTTTTGCTGTGCGGCCTCCCCCCCCCCCCCCACCGCCCCCTTGCGGAATAAAGGATATAAGGGGGATAGATTAATCATTTTTTCCGCAGGATGACAGCACTTTGGCCCACTCGGCCCTAAGCTGTCCCCCAGGGCGAGACCCTGGATCATCCAGGACTGAAGCCTTGGCACCAAATGACAGACTCCACTCCCCCACCCCCCCCCCCAAACACACACACATGCACACAGTGTCTGCCAAGTTCCAGGACCTTATCATAGAAAATTACATTCTTATGGTAAGCAAATGTGCGCTAAGGCAATACAGCAGTTGCATGAAACTGTCACGGAGGAGAGGAAATGTCATTTGCTGTGTGGGATTTCACTGAGTAAAATAAGCCTCGAAGGCAGGTATAGACAGGAAGTGTGCGTGCGTGTGTGTGCATGCAAAGACTCATGCAATCACAAACTCCGCTGGGAGAATTGGGGTTCAGGGGTGACAGTGAGGTTATTGTCATTTAAGCTTTCCCAAGGTCGGCTGCCATCTTCAGTTCAGGTATTATCTCTTCACACAAACAGCCGACGTACTGCAGAAACACGGTCAAGATGGGGTCACCTGAGAGAGATGGTTTTCCCACGGCTATCTGACATCAATTAAAAATCAAAACAATTTTCCACGGTCATGTGGATTGTGATTCCTAACCTGAAACAGACAGACAGGACCCAACCTCAGTCACTGTGTTGCTCATCTGTTAATATGTTACCCAGGCGGAGAGAAAGAGATACTTCAAATGGAAAACTGTCCCGTACAGCAGGATGCTAAACAAGTTAAACAGCTAATCGGCTCGACTGTTTCCTCCATTTTCTCGGCAGACAATCGAAATGAATAGCACAGCTATTCATTCTGATAACCTACTTTTCCTTTTCAACACCGTAATTCCCTATAGCGTTAGCTAGCATCTGCGGAAATACTTTGTATATTTAAACTAAAGAGGTGAAAAGTAAATGAGCTGAATCAAGATTTTATATATATCCTCTTTCCACACAAATTTTTGTCATATTCATCATCCTCTTGGAATAAGATACCAAAACCCCCAATGAGAGCAACAAATGATGTTGACAAAACTTCCGTCAAACTCAGATACCCATTTAGCCTACCAAACGGAACACTGACAGACTTGTAATAGATGAATGAATCCCATTCCACATAAACACACACCTCTATGAATATCGAAGAATTTATTTCCATGTGGAAATTATCATTTTAATTCTAAGCCACTCCGTTGCTTTAACTCTCTATTCTTCAATAGGTTTAGTCATGCACAGAGAAGGTGCTTAGAACTTTCCAGAGACACTCTCGGTGAGGGTGGGGGGGGAAGTCACTTAGTCAGAATCTTTTGTGAGGGGTTTACAGCTTAAACCCGTGCCCCTATACACCGGTGACCCCCTTTTCCCTGTGACTCAAAAGTTTCTCCCAGCATCAAACTCTGGATTATCTTTAGATTTCCTCTTAGGTGAAAAGAGCTTTAAGTCCACAGCTGTTGGGGTTGACAGACAAAAGGGGGAAAGGGGGGACTGTTAAGTCACCATATTTATCATGACTGGGTTACCTCTCCTGTCAGAGCCATTTTTCTTCCACATGCTAATTAGCAATATCTTCTCCCCTCCACCGAACCCCCCTCTCCCTCCCTTATCCGTGTTTCGCCTTCCTCTCCCACTCTTTATACCCACCCCCCCCCCCCACACACACACACACACACACACACACACACACACACCAGCCTTGTCCTTTGCTTGAGGCTGTCCCTCTCAGGGGGAGAAGAGGGCTGTCAAATCAAGTTGAAAGCCCATTAGCATGCTAATCCCCATCAAAAGCTCCGATCTCACAGGCTAAATTTGTCACTTCCTCGAGGTCCAATCAGACATAACATGAGGTGTTGATAAGTTGGTACCAAACTCGACTCGTTCACAGATTTGTGCTATCCCTTAGATTTTTTTAAGCTTCGGACCAAAAAGCACAAAATGCGCAAGCGATAGGACATCTCAAACCGAAGGCTGCTAAAACCTTCAAAGAAAAATGAATTGCTAATGCACTATATGTGTCAGTTGAAAGGATAGTTGCTGGAAATATGGTGGTGGTTCATAAAAGGCCTATGGTAAGAGAGAAGGGTCAAATTAAGCCAAGAGGAGACATCATAATTTATATGCAGAGCCAAAGCCCAGTGGGGCTCTTTATTGACAGCGAAAGCCTTGTATCTGCACTGAAGGCTGTAACTACATCCACATCTGTACCCCTATAAATCCTACAAATAGCTGGCTTTTCTGGCAGCATGGTCTGTGGAAAAATAGAGTTGGAGACTTTGAAACAGCCACTTCCAGTTCTATAAAACTACAGCGCGTGATGCCTGCGTGTTATGACAAAATCAATTATTTTTACATTTGACATTCACGTTTTACATTTGAGAATATTAAACCAAACAGTTTATGTACAACAGCTAAACCTGCGTTATTGCCTAAAAATTTAATTATAGTACTAGAATTATAGTTCCTATGTACATTATACTGGTAGATATGCATCCAACGTTTACAAAGCCATCTTTCTCAAAAGAGAAACATTTAATGCATCCAAATGCACTCAAATCTATTTTCTGAGACAGTGACATACAGTAGATATGATAAGAAACCTAATGCTGTATGTCTGGCATGCTGACATTAACTTTTGACTAACTTATATCCTGTTTCCTGCAGAGCTCCAGGCATGGCTCGCTAGCAGGGAGATCAGAGAACATGGCTGCTGTGGCTCGCCTGCTACCATCAATCAGAGCCCAAATGGCTTCCCTGACAATCCCACTACTCATTTTCCAGTGCGCCTTATGCAGCCACTATCTTGAAAATAGCAGTGGGGTGGTGGATAGCGTGAACGGTGCTTTTAAAAAATAAAACCTGTGTAAGAGGGTTCAAATCACTCCCAAATGTTCTCTCAACAAATAGAATTCCAATCACATTATCTGCGATTTGGGCCGGCGAAACAGTCCAGGTGCATGCCAGCAGTTAGCTAGTTCCCTTGTCAATGTTGTCTTCAACACAGATTCTCCCCTACCTAACCCCTCCCTACCGAATGGTCTCCTCCCATTTCTCTAACACCCCCGGCCAACAAAGCCCACCTGGCTCCCACCCCCATTCACCTCCTCTACCCTCTCTTCCCTGTGCAAAAGGCCAGAGTCAAATTTACAACAACTGTCAAAGTCAGGGATGACAGATAAATTAATCTTCTCTTCATGAGTTTACATCCCAGGCATCTGGGCTGCTGATCTGGCCCCTAACAAGCGCCGGGTCTCGGCGAGCTGTCTTTTAAAGCTGATGTTTTCATGGCCAGAGATGAATTACCCTGTCATGAGAATCTATTTATACAGCAGTTAGAGGGTGGGGCTCTGGATCCAGGACAGCGTGATTTCATGGGTTAAGGTCCCCTTGAAGCATCTGTTAAATCGGGTTCTGTCAGACGTGTGTCAGCACCAGGTCCGTATTTGGAGGTGTTTTTGTTGTGCGTTTTCCTCACGTCCGCAGACATATTGTTTCTCTAGCCTCGTCTGTTATCCACAGCCGATACTATCCTTGCACCGTTCCTCAAAAGAAATCCCAGTTCCCAAAGTGAGGCCAATTCCCCCTTGATTGCAGCTCCATTAGTGGAATTACATTACCCTAGTATAGGTGTGTGGAGTAAATGTAAATTCACATTCATCATCCTGAAGTCTTGTAGAGGATGGAATCGCCCCTGCAGATCACAGACCCATTATCCAACTCAAACAAACCCAGTGGCTGTAAATGCTGTGGATCCCACAGGCGCCAAATGAGCCTTAACCGACAGACAGGTATATTTTGACAAGGCATGGGAGATCTTTCAGTTATTGGCTAAAAACATAAGTACCTTTTTAGGGGCCCTTTGTAGTCGGGAACTGAATGTGGTAGTAATCCTTAATAAAAAAGGATTTCGAGGGAAGCAAATAAGCCTGAGACAAGTTTATAGTTAAGGCGTTTATATCCATGTTTATCCATACTCCAGTCATTCAGTAAACTAACAACCTAAAATTGCCAAAAAAATCTAACTATCCCCACATTACTAGTGAACATAGTTTTTGACCTTTTGTTAACCTCGAGTCGAGTGAAGCATTGTTCGTTTGACTTGTCCCCAAAAGTGCTGATGAAACCTTCGCCGTGACTTTCCTGTTGTGGGGGCCTCTCACTCTCCGTCTCTCTCCATCTCTCCCTCCTCTCTTTCCCTCTATCTCACTCCCTTTCTCTGCAATTCATCTTAAAATGGATTGCTCTGTCACCTGGACTAACACTTCACTGAGAGCAGCCATCAATACTTTGTGTCAAAAACTGCACGCTGTGCCAGACATGTCATCAATCACCATTTACATAAAACAAAGAGCTTTCTATATGACTGCCAGTCAGACGCAGGGCTGCTCAGAGGTTGTCAGAGATAAAAGGAGCCGTTTCATAGGTCCACAGAGACACCGACGGCACATGTCAGGGTTACATGTGTTGTCAATCCCAAACCAATTGCTATTGGATCACAAACAGTGGGCAATATATCAATGAACTGAAACAGTATGATCTGAATCACAAAGGAGCTGAGGTGAGACACCATCTTTGAGAAGAACCTCTAAACATATACCCATGTACAGTATGTTTTAGGGCTTGAAAAGGTTGACCAAATTATGGTCAAAGAAGAATTTCCCAAGTAGTGTATTTCTAGTGAGTCTGCATAATAGATGTGCGAATTCGTGCTCGCATCGGCAACGCCTTCCGGGTCTAAATAAAAAAATTTAATTGGAGCACAGAATGGCGTTTTTTCTTATCGTTTTGTTTTGGGTTACGGTAGTGTTTACGTTAAGTTATGTGCAAATAAATTGAGCTTTTGACATACATTTCGGATATATTGAGATCTTTGTTTGCAAATATAACTTTTGCTAACAACTGAAAGTTAAAAGTCAGCTGCCGGCATGCCTTAAGCATGTCACCCCTTTCCTAAACTCTTTTGTTTATCCTTGAAAAGGAATGCCAAAGCTGTAAAACAATACCGATGAACATAGTTTTGCCCTTACTAAGGTTAGGTTGCTATATTAACATTACAGGGGCTTTAAATTTGCTGAGTGATTCGAGTGACGTGGTGACGTGTTTTATATGCGCTTGAGTGATGGCTTGCATGTAGCAAAATGCTTACTTTGACTACTTAACAGTCTCGTAATTGACAAACACCAATATTATCCAGTTGGATTCTGTGCCTTAGACAAGAAGTTTGCAACACATGAGTTAATCACAGACCGTGGTAGGAGCGAATATTGAAAACGCCATTTATTTTTCTCGTAGAGAAAATTGGTTAGACCTTATTTGGAAAGGTGCACCCTGGAAATGACAACTGGGCAGGTCGATACATGAGCAGAATTAGAGTTTTGCCTCCAACTTCACAACCAAGATCCTATTGGTTGAGAGAAACTACCTTCAGCAAATGTTGCCCCACAATTCAGTTTCAATGCAAATCCAAGACACATCATTGGTCAAAGCACACTTGCACTCTGTGCACCGGTGACTTAAGAGTTCTTTTTTTTCTCAGCTCTTTCCCTTCTGGTAAATAAAATACAAATGGTGTATAAAGTGTAAAACCGGGCAGAACTCGAAGGACTAAAGTCCAACTGTAACATGGTGGTGGCGTCATCAACCTTTGTGATGTTCCTATGCCAACCTGTGTTTGGACAAGCGGAGAAGTCAGTGGATATGAATGGCATCCTATACCCGGCTACAGAAGCGATCCTTTACGGGTGGACTAGAAAACCCCAGCTTTGATATTGAACACACTTCTACTGGGCGGAGAGGTTTGGCTCGCACAGCCCCCACGGCTTTCAAACCCCAACAAAGCATGATTTGTTTCCTGTAATGTTTCCTCCAATCATTCCTGTTGGTTTTGAAAGATAAATATTGTTATAACCAGGCAAAAATTCAGACCTATTGAGCTTATACTGTTTTCTATTTTGGAATAATGTATTTTATATGCAGTATTAACAGATTCACTAGAAATTTACAAAACATACCCTGTATCTCTCTCTCTCTCTCTCTCAATTTGATTTGGAAACCATCATTGGGAGTGCAGAGGAGGACAGGAAAGTCATATTGCCATAATGCTCAGATTATCAATCATCCTGACATTTTATTGGCTTTATCACTGTACATACCATTAAAATGATGTCTGGCCCAGATTGTCATGGTGCAAACATTAAACAGGCCGGGATTAAAATGCAGATCCCAAACAACTTTCCCTGCACTGCCGAAAATTGCACGGGACTGCCGCCGTCAGATTTGCTGTCAGAGGACACGAAGTAGGGTTGACGAGTAGATAGATAGTGTCACACTCAGGAAATGCAGAGGCTCGCCTCTATTTATCACGCGCTGTAGTCAGTCAATGCACTAAAAGAGCGATAACAAATGAGGGGAAGAAACATCTATTAATCTCCCCTTGCACTCCTAATCAGACATCATTGGCAAGCTTTTTAGCACCGCATGATATGCGGCTAGCCTACTGCTTATAAGGATACATATTAATACTAAAACTTGTGCTATTAAAGAGGGTTTTTTTTTTTTTTTGCTGTGGCTTCCAAACCAGTGCGGAAAGCAAATATTCATATTTCAAAAGATCTTGACAGTTAAAAGGGTGTAAATGGACGTTTAAATGCTAGCGTGGCTGGCAAGATGGCAAAGGCACCCATAAAAGCGGGAAAGATGTTTCTTCTTTCGCAACCCTTAATCAAAAGGTATGCAAAGCGAACACACAAACATTCACACCATCGGCGCAAAAGTAAAAATGTTTCTAACTACAATTAGTTCATGGCAACATAATCAGGGTGATAACTAAATAGTCTAAGTAAAATGTCAAACGTTTAGGCCTCATTTGTTAGCCTGGGAATCGATTTGTAAAATTTTAGTATAGCATACCAGCATGCATGCAGCTGCCAAGCAATAAAACCCTTCTCCTCTTATTGCAACAGAGAGCATGTCACTTCCTCTTTTGTTACGTCACTTCCAAGAACAAGAGATGCTCAGTTCTCATCCTGCAGTCCTCTGCCTAAATCATGTCACTGTGGAATGGCCCTTGACATGAAATTACAAATGACCCGTGCAATATTTAGAATCCTACATCTGCAATGGCAACAATGTTGGCCTTTCTGTCAAGAGTGAGGCGAGTACAGATGTCACATTCTTTAAATACACTCTGCTCATAAAAGATTAGGCGCAACAGCTTTAGACATATATTTATTTGTATTTGCTGTTGTTGTTCAACAGGCATTTTACAGAGCCCTGGTAAGAGTTTTTGCCGTAACTGAAATGTGCCGCATGCAACTCAAGCAGCAGGAGAGCAGCTATACAAACGGAGGGTACAGTTTAATTGTCTTAAATACTGTATACAATTATCTATGGGGCTTAGCAATACATGAATGAATGAAGCCTCGTTCAATTCATGACTTTTCCCCTCTTTTTCTTTCAAAGGCATGCCTCATGCCTTTCTGTCATTAAGCGAATGGTAGGATTGTGTAGATTTCCAAGATATTCATTCCTAAATCCAGCTAGCTTTCCTGTATTGATGTGCCAAGCTACCGTGACATGTGGCCCATTTTCCACGGTAAGCTCTATTAATGTTGCAACAATACAGTTAATTACATCAATGCATGGGAAACATGACAAGCGTTTTCTTGATATTGAAAGGTGCCTTGTGCTCTAGCTGGGGAAGACAGCAAACAGTCTGGTGACCATTTGGTCAGACACAAGATCTTCTATGTCATTTCCTCATTTGGAGCAATCTCCCTCATACCACAATGGGTTCACCAGGGTTTTTACTTCATATGTAGCAACATTTCACGCCAATGTTGCAAACATTAAATCATATGCAGAGTGTCTGGATACAGTCACACAATAGTCTGAGTGAGCTGTTTTAGATCACAGTTGATGCTTTCATCAGTGTCAAGCGCAAATGGGTTACAAATGTACGAATAACAGTTGTAGCAAACGGATTGGACCAAGCACCAGCCAGCATAATGAACTGTCACAGTGTGAAGGAAAATTAAAGCCAGCCTGTGTGAACCCCTAAGTCCTCCTGTACTCGGACTTAGAAGGCTGTCAGAAAAGCGCTTGAAAACAGCACTGCTCCCCTTATTAATCCACCCCACACACACACACACACACACACACACACACCGGGGAAATGAATACACAAGTGGGCCCAACATTTTTTGTTCTCTCATAAAAGCAAACAGACAATAGCTTGGAATGGAACGCCACACATTATGAAAGCTGTTATCTCCAGCCACCGCTCCCATTGTGAGCGAGAGAGAGAAAGCTTGTAATCCAACACTACTGTAATAAGCAGAATGGGAGGCTGAAGTAGCGGACTGGGTCTGACCCTCTGTCTCTTTTTCCATTTTCTCTCTCTCTCTCTCTCTCTCTCTCGCCCAGGCTCCAAGTATTGACACAAAGCAGACACAAGTGAGTCGTCATTTGTTTTATAAACGGTATTGAAATGTGATTATATCAGAGGCTTAAATAAACAAACAGAGTTTTCAATTGTAGAATGCATCCAAACTGTCTCGACCGTAAACCGATCTGTATCGTTAACCGACTCAATATCCCACGTGCTCATTTTAGATCGTGTTGGATTGTAGCAGTCAAAAGAAAGCGATTGACATTCCAAACCTCACTGTTCTGAGAAATCCTGTCCTTTCAGTTAAATAGCCAGAGAATTGCCTAATCTTTAGAAGACCTACTCAAAGACCTACTCAACTGGGCACCGTTCATCGGACAAACCAATAAAAAGCGGCAAGCGTGCTACAAGTCAGATTACTCAATCTGCAGTCAATCACCGGAGGGGGAGGGAGGAATCCCCTGAAATCCCTGATGATTGCAGTGCAGTCCTCCACCACATACACGTTACCTCAGAGGTTGTCGGCAGGTCATTGATTGCTCCGATATTAAAGTTACTCTAGACATCTGACAGATGCAAAAGTAATGAGCAACAGAAACAAGACCTGTCCACAATAAGGGGACTCTATGTTATGAAAAACAGATTCATCTACAAGTGATGACTCCCTACAGTATAAGCTTTTATTTTGAATTTCAACTCGTCCCATCTCATCTGTGAGAGAGACAAGAGAGCGCCACTCTCTCCCATGGCCAAGTCAAAAATTCTGCACACAGCAAAAAAAAAAAACAGCCGCCTTGCATCGACACCACCCCATGAGAAATTTGGTCATACAACCCCCCTCTCCCTGCTTCCAGGTATTCTTTTTAATTCTGGGCACCTCGAGCCTCCTCAACTGGCTGTAAGGACTTCAAAAACACACCTCATGAAAAAATCAGGAGGCCTGTCTGACATGTGTCCCCCTGCCCTGATGGCATGCCAACACCAAAGGCCGGCATTGATTTTCTGTAACACCGGGTCGGATTAGCCCTCTACAGGGATTAGCTGCCTGTGCAAGGCCTCGGGGTTTGCTATAAAACTAATAATTAATTTAAAGAACCGGGCCCGGTTGAAGGATATGCTGTATGTTCCCAGAATGAAGGGGGCTCGTGTGAGTGACGGACTGTCTGGAGGAACAGCTGTGAGCATACGGGCATATGCTCAGCCTATCTTAAAACCACATTGGGCGATTTCCTTGCCATTCACACCTGCTTATCCTTAAAGACGACCATAGTATGTCTTTACCTGAAAATTTCATGCCAACGAAAATAAATCTGTATAATATTTAAACGGGCCGAGCTATAAAAAGGTTGGTCCATGTTCTGCTGAAAGTGGTTCCTTTGCATGTATGGAAATAACCTTCCCAAAACGTGAGGATTTAAAATACTTACACAAGACCTATCTTTCACTTCTGATTAAACTACCCATACAGGCTTACAGCTGTACATTAGAGCTAGGCCAACAGTGTAGGTTGTCACCAATCTAAGTTGGTGGGGACATGCTTAGCAGACACAAGCAGGCAAAGACTGCATTCATTCAGGCTATCATTAAGATACAGTGGCTGTGAGCGTCAGCCGTAGAAAGCAGGGATGTTGTTCCTAGCAAGGCCTCGTGAGGTTTACAGGACAATGGATCAGTTCGTATATAAAAGAGATGAGCCATCTTGGGACCATTAACAGAAAAGCAGAAGATACTGGTAACCAACTGACTCACTTTAATGGAGAATACAGACGCTTGGATAATTTGCACACAAAAAAAGCATCTTTGCAAACCGTATGAAGTTGGACTGTTGGAAAAACAAAATACTTCATTCAACAGCTCAGGTACACTGTAATGAGGAGCATACAGTATGTTAGAACCTTCACAATGTCAAAAGTTAACACTATAATATGATGCCTGTATATTGATGCAACGTTGTAAAAGTGCCCTTATTTATTTAATTCCATTATTTAAGGTCATAAAATGAGAAGTGATGAAAGCCCAACAAGCCTTGTGAGAGCATCTCCCTTCTTTACCAAGCTGCCAATAAGGATTGCAGGTGCTACAAAAGGTAGAGAGATTTCTCCAGCTCCAAAGCTTTCATCTAGCTGACACACAAACGGCCCTCAGAGCAGACCCTGTTGGGCCTGCCTGCCCAGTCCGCTCCAGAATGCACACCCTGGTCCCTGCGAGGATTCTTCACCCTCCTCCCACTTCTCTTCGTCTTTCCTTTATCCCTTCCTCCGCCTCCTTCTCCTCATCCTTTACTGTTTGTTGTTTTGAAGCATCTGAGTGCAGACATGTTCTAAGGTTTGGATGACCCAAGGGCCCGGCTCCAGACAGAGGGGGTGTAAAATAAAGAAACTCTTATCTGTGCCCCCCAGTGCAAAAGCGCCCTCACCACCACAACTGGGGCAAAGCTCTTAAATATCAGCAAACGTCTGGACAGACAGACAAGATCAGAAGACTTGTTTTTTTTCTCTGCCTGTTGTTCGCACAATCACACTGTCAGCTGCTGGTGCAGCCAGTAGTTCACAAAGGAACAGCGATGATAAGAGTCAACGTATTTTTCTTAATGGTCATACGGTGTTTCATGAAGTGGGGGAAATAACAGAGGAGAATGCTGGCCAAAAAATGGAGAGGCTGTTCTTGTTTTCAGCCCCAACATGTCAGCGGCGTAGACATGAAACATGCGGTCGCTGTTTCTTATCTAAATATATGCCTGGGTGAAATAGTAAGGCAACAGCCCACTGATGTTCTGCAGCCGGCCTGACCATTGAACTATATCTCAAAACTGATGGATGTCATATGTATTCCTCAAAGAATCTCAGCTCCCCTTAAAGCTGCGTAGGATAACATGGCATATTGGCGGCACGGAAAACAGCCCTTTCTGGGTAACAGTGTTCCTGTACCTGTATACTGGGAAGACCAATTACAATGCTAACAGCAAATAAAAGTTAATATTTCACCATAAAATGTTATGACTACTGAGGTATGAAATGATATGCTTCGGAAAATGGAATAAGCAAGTGCTAATGAGAAAGGGGAAACAGTAGGAAGGGAAGAGAAGGGTGGGCGGAGTTAGGGAGAGGACGTTATTCCCGGCGAATCATTCTCCCAACCAATGACCAATGGCATAGACGGACAGGAAGATGTTACATTAAGTGAAAGTTGTGAAATTTGCGAGTAGGTTTATCTTAAATGGAGGCAGGAAATGGGCTACAGCTGCGCTGAGAATGTGGCACAGCTGTCCGGGGCTTTTTTTCTACAAGGAAAAAAATAAGAGACTCACCCACAGCGGCTGGTTAGGGGCTCTAATACTGCAAAGCAAGCAAATTACAGCGTCCACATATAGTTTGTCAATCCGCAGGTGGCAAGCCACATTTAAACATGACTCCAAACAAAGAGGTTAAGGTTTTTTTGTTTTTTTTTTGCAGTAAGGCAAGAATGTATTTTTTTTAATAATAATGAGGCCTCCAAAAGCTAGTCTTTCAAATAACATGTTCCAACTGCATTTCATGGTAGGATTTATTCATCTACTGACAACATTTATCATCCCTCTCTTGCTTAAAAAATAATCCTTCAAAATTCAAAACATGGCACAAAACCACAAGCATCCTCTAAAATCTCTGCATCAGTACACCCAAGTATCTGTCTTCACTTTTCACCCCCGAGAAACTGAGGGAGATTGAGAGCCATGAAGCAACCAAAACTGCCTAGACTATACCAAAAGGAACTTCTTTGTTCCTCTTCCAAAATGGGCTCCAAACCCTTTTCTTTCTCCATTTGGGACTCATCCAAGGAAAGTAGAAGTATGGCTGCCCTTCTCAATGCTTGGTTCTAATAGGTTCCATGTCTTCCAGTTACTTATACCATCAATCTGGGAAATGGCTGACTGCGATGGGGTTAACATAAGCGGTTCTTAACTTACAGACTAAAAGAGATGCAGGTCATGTTTAAATCTATAAATTCCCCTCCTCTTTCCGCCATTCCTTCCTTTTTCTCAGGGAGAAATCAAGCGGGTGTTAATGTTTGACGGGAATCCTAAATGTCTCTGCCCTGTGTTTCCAAATATTGATCGAGGGAGAGAAGTGAATGACGAATGTTGCTCTCCAGTTTTCAAAATATATCAACCACTTCATCGACAGCTACATGCTAGGTCTGATCATCTCCCTTTTAAAACGGACCATTAAAAACGCATACCCCCTACGTCAAAACCTGACTTCACATTAACTCTGCCCAAATTGTCTACTTAACTAAACATGTCACTAATGAATTATACATCTGACTTTTTTACTCATATTTACACGGCCGTTTCCGCCGTATTTGTGGGTTAGAATTTAATAAGTGTTTAAATATGCACGAGAGTCAAGATCTTAGCTGGAGCATGCACTATATAGTAGATGTTTATGTACTATCAAAGCACTCCGCTGTGCCTATCAAAATAAGAAAGACATATGGATGGTTTGTTTTTCACTTGCCAAAATAGAAAAAAAAAGGAATTTGTCCACTCGGACCCCGTCAGGTCAACCCATAAAGAATATCACTGGCTTTGTGCTCTGCTAAAACACTAAGGAAACATATTGTAGATTTTAAGAGCCTTTTTATTCAGCCAGACTTTGTACTAAAACTAATTGGATTTCTGTCAATGGAAAAAATATATCCGTGGGACAGCTTTGAACTCAATAGCTCCAACCGTCCAACGGCACATGAGGGAGTGGGACCTCGCTTCATGCCAAGCACAAGGGAGGAAAATTAAATCGGTGGTCAACATAAAATATTAAAATAGCATGGTATCGGATTTTTGAAAAATGATGTCAAGCCACCTCATTATGTCCAGCAAGGCAGTGAATTAAGCTATATTTAGTGGGTGATAATTGAAATCATAGCTGTTGTCATTACCACTGACAAGTTTCTAAATAATAGTCAGTAAATCTTTTTCCCCCTCATAGCTGGGTTCCCTTGACAGGCGGCAAGGTTGAAAAAAATATAAAGTGCAGAAACAGAATCTTTTTCTTTCATTCTTCCATTCTCTCTCTCTCTCCCTCTCTCTGAGCCAATAAAATGTCGGCTTTTATTCTCCTCCTCCAAAGTGTTGGCTAGATGTCAGCAGGCCTTCTAAAGCTCTGCCACTGCAAGCTCAAGGCCTGTAAATCTCTGTGTCAGTGGCACGCCATCCGTCTTGGGATATACAATAAAAAATGTGACGCAGTCATAAAACGAATGGCATCGGTGCCCGGTATATATAATGTGAACAAAAGGAACATAAAGATGTTCCATTCTGGAATCCTAAACCGCAAGATGGCCGCACGTTCGTCTGTGGAATGCTGTGATGGCAGCAACTGACAGTGATTTACAGGTGATTCCTCTGCCATCAGTAAGCTTTTGTTGTGGTGTAACAGAGAGAAACAGAGATTTATATTGCAGAAGTCAAAGTAGCTGTGCCACTAAAAGCGGATCTGTTCTCACATGGGGAAAGTTATTCATGTCTTTTATCTAATCTCCTTTGACTATTGTACTCCCACTTGTCCTATTTCGACCAAATGGCTGTACACAGAAACACAATGCAGCCAGGTTTTCACATGGTGAAGTGATCATATAAGCCTCCTTAGATTGTCTTAAACTGACTTCCAGTTCATTTTAACGGCAGTTAATTGCCATTTGTGTTAATTATAATACACTGCTAGTTTGGTTTAGTCCTATACAGTTTATCAGAGCTGTATTCTCTGTTGTAGAAGAAGCCTAGTCTTAGGTCAGCAGTTAAAACACATTGGCCATGCCAAGGGTACGATTAAACTGTGGAATACATTAAAACACATTCTTTATTTTTATTTTAAGACAACATTTTCTGTGGTGCATAATTTGTAAATAAAATATACAATGCACACATTTGTTAACAAAATATATAAAATATTTTTAAAAAACAAATTTTAATGCATATTGGTGCACACATTTGCAAGTATTTATCACCAATATATTCATAAACATATTTTGGATATTTGTTTCACACTCTACCAAAGATGAAAACTGCATTTACTCAAAAGAAAATTCAAATTGGAGAGACGTAAAAAAACAAGTCCACCCATCCAATGTATTTTCCCAAGCTCACTCCCACTCTCTGTAGTCCAACAGTAAAAGAAGATTCCAGTGTAAATTAAAAAGGGGTTTTTCAATACCATGAAATTGATATGAACTAGCAGAGTTCCTAATATGAATATGTTATTTCTTTGCACACTCTGTCTTTCTCATCTCTCTGGTTTAAATCTGTTAGTGTTTCAAGAACTCTGCACCCTCCTTAATTCATGAGATACAGATCAGGTTATACTAGAATATTAGTCTAAACAGGCCTGATAGATCGAATATGGAATATATTTCCTTTGCAGAGCAGACACTGTTAAAACACACATACACACACCATATACCAGTGGCTAAGTGATTTGAAGACTTCATACCACCAGTGTTTCAAATCCGCTCTTCCTAACTGACATTTTATCTGCATACTGGCATCTCTGCAGATTGAACACTTAGACTAGACAATGACAGCCGCCCTCCTCGTTGTCACTTCTCATTTCAGGGCCCAGTCTAATGCCTCATACTGGGCTTGTGCCGATAACAGACCCCCCTGCTCCACGTACACACCTCCTTCCCTCACCATAAAACACAGAGCCTACCTATCTCCAATAGAAAAGGACCACTTTATGTCTGTGACACTCATTTGTCAATTAGCAGGGCCCTTCCTGTGTAGACACACAACGACTTGAAGGAGAAAGCATCGCCTGTGACGAATTAAGAGAGACAGATGAGTGAGGCATGAGCGGCAAAGCAATGCCATAATGTGCTTTAGATATGAATATAAAACGACAGAGCTGACAGGTCATACAAGGTTTTATTTCATTTCTCAGTGTACCAGGCCTTCCTATTTTGTCTTCTTTGTTCTCTTTTCATCAGACTACTTACATCTCTTTTTGACAGCTAGGCGACATTTAGAGCACTTTAATTTTAAAACGCGAGTTAGCATACTTGATTTGCCATTAAAATGCAAAACGGCTGCCATCGCAGCCCTAGCCTCCACACACACGCACACGCGTGCGTGCACACACACACACACACACACACACACACACACACACACACGTAGCTGGGCGTTCATCTGCAATGCAAAAGTCCAATATGGATCCTCTAGAGGATATTAATGGAAGGCTGGATTTCATCTGAAAGGTCTAATCTTGGGATTTCATCAGAAACAAAATAAAATACTAAATTCCAGAGTATCATCATTGTTTCAGGGAACTATTGGTCACACACAGAGTTGTAGTGGCTATAAAACCATTTAAAATCCCTTCTAAAACAGTGAACATGAAGAGGTTAATTGTCAATAGAAACTATTTATAAAGGTCCTTAATCTTAATGTATGAAGGTCACTTCACAAGCCCAATATATTTTAACATTTAGGCTTAAACTGGACAGGGAAATGTATGATCAAGTAGTCTAGTTTCAGTTCAATGCAACCATTGTTTAGCACTATTTTAATAAGTAATTAATCAAGTTTATATAATATTGTATTTTCTACTGGAGGCTTACTAAATCCCCATAAAAGAAAATATATTTTTAGAACATTTTAGGTTATTATTTACATTTAATTACATTCTGAATAAATAAGAGACAAATGCATGATGCAATTCTAGCTGGGTGGCAGATGCCATCGAACCCAGCAGAAATTTGACAAAAGACTTAACTTTTTTGTTTTTTGCCATCTTACCTCTCTGGTGTGTAAATGTGACATGATTTTAAGAGGCTAGTATTGCCATTTCATCAACCTTCTCCTTCATCTAAATTGAAAACTATAGGCTAATATGTTTATATCTCACTGCCATGTCGTATCTATGAACATAGTTTCCAGCGTTCAGACAAATCTTCTCAAGAGTCACAGACATTCGGCCCCTCAAGCCTCCAGTGTCCAACGCGATAGCACAGCAGGCAACAGACACAAACACCTTCTGATAACACAGGATATAAAGCGGAGTCCTCTCTATAAAAGACACATTATCGTGTCACCTGGTCAGTCACCACAAAGTGTACACTCCTGACCTGAAACAAAGTGGACAATGGTACACGGCCCCCTGCGCGTACCGCCACGACAGGCCCGGGCATGTGCCGCACTCCTAAAACACGTTGATGAGACACCTGACAGCTCGGCACCGGGGAGGGAAAGGTGTAGGTGTGACAGCCTGCTACCACAACTTCATCCTGCCATTACGTGCCCAGCCAGTCGTGTTTACACCTACAGAGAGACAGCACTGCACGCAGACACCCACACACACACATGCACAAACAAACAACAGATGGCTATAGCTCAGGAATAGGTAAGGCTATGATTGTCAGGGCTGCACTGTCAATTGAGCGGACACAAATAAGCATATTGGCCTCTACAGTTTCTGGCAGTATCTCCGACTCGATTTGAGTCAACAACATGCAGAAGTGCATCATGGTGAATGTAGTCCACTCCACCGCCAACTTTGTTTTTCACGTGGCTTGCCTGAGCTGACACTGAAAGGGGGTCACAAGTGTCTCACATGTACTGTGAAATGTGGCCGGAGGGGCAAAACGTCAAGACTGTGTTACGTGTTTCACAGGATAGTAGTGGTACAGCAGTGGAGTTCAGACACAGAAACATCTTTCCTGTGGAGAAAAAAAAATGAAGCAAAGCTTTACTTTGGCCTAGTCTTTCGTTCACGGCTCTTTTTCAATGCGGGTACTGGAAATCAAAGGGAGGCCTTTGTCCTCAAGGGGCATTCTTATGGGGATCAAGAACAATGGGGGGGGGAGTTATGCCACCACTGCACTTCCTTAGCTAGTGTGGGGAACACTGTCACATGGTCGGTTGGTTATTGAATTTCACAGCCAAACCACCCAAGACAAGTCCTAGGAACACTTGTGTCATATGAGCCTCTTGAGACGCAAAAGAGAGGGAGTTGTTGGACCAGGAGTAGGGGGTATTAGGTCTGGGCTTCGAGAGGCGGGGGCATATAAATGACCATAATGGAAGGTATGCTCAGTATGGTAAAAATTACAATTAGGTCATTTAGCAGACGCACAATTACATGCTGCTATTACATGGAGCAAGAAGGGGTTAGGCATCTTGCTCAAGGATGCTTACGGGTAGGCCAACTCTGGGGCTCGAACCCACGCTTTTCAGAAGCAGCTTCCGTCAAATATTGTAAGCGGAGCAGAGCCGAGAACCACTTCTGAAATGTGCCGCGGTGCAGTTGGTGGATTCACAAGCATTGACTAGAGTGGCAGTGATCGGCTCCAGCGACCATGTTGCTTGGTAGAATTTCAGGGCTACACTTTCGGAACAGAGATTAGCCAAAATGAACAAAAAAAAACATCTGGTTGCCGATCGTGTGTTTGGAACCAATACCGTCCGATTCCGATTGATGGCTGGTCGGTGCATTTCTTACCAAAACATTATTTGAAGTTCACTAATGATATCTGTCATATTAGTTTCCCCCCCTTAACCGAATTAAAAATTAATAATGAATTAGTAGCCTGATATCTGAATTATAAATATTTTACTCTGAACATCACATTCTTAACATGACATATTAAGGGGTGAGAAACATATAATACTGCCTTGATCTCCTAAACCAGTAGGCCTACACATTAGACTTGTTTCACTCATCTTTAATAAAGCAGTTTATAGAACATGACAGGCTTATACATCTACAAATGTAGACTACATCTAATGTCTGATAGAGGGTTCTGCTCCATGCAAATGTAGCGTACATCCACCTAACTTCTGTTGGCATCTAGCCTGTGTAAGTCATAGCTAAAAGACGCACCTATTCAGAATAGAAATGACTCGGTAACAAAGCTGTTTAATGTTTTGAAAACCCAATACATGAAGGAACTCTTTGACCACTACTTACAGGTAATAGAACTGACTATTATTAGCTGTTTAATAATACCTCAATAAACAATATGGAACCGCCTGTGACCATTTAGTCTGACATGCATTAAGGCTGGGTTCAGTTTGCATATCAAACAAAATGTTCTTTGTTTGGCATTCAGGGAAGCAATTGGGTATTGGAATCCACGGTACAATGCTTTCAACAGATGAAAAGGTGAATCAAATTCCAGCACGTCAATGTTCATTTAGCAATTGCACTGGTTCATTAGAAATATTAATACCCTGATAAGCACACATTTACGCACGGCACACTGGGGCAGCAGAGGCACTTAGCAATTATTAACGTGACAGACCCTAGCGTAAAGCAAATCAATTAAAACAGAGGATTCCACCTCTCTAGCAATGATAACTCACTAAAGACAGCTATTCTCTATGTCAAAAGTGCAAATTTTCCAAAGGGCTTTGTGGCCTGATGGATCAAGAAAGAGGTTCAGAAATAAAAGAGTCTTATAATCATCACCCCCCAACACACACACAGCCCCCCCATCACCAGCCATATCCACCATAGTCCCACTGTTGCAGTGGCATCCTCTACAGAACCAGCTGCCATGACATGATCCTTTATACTCTGTCAAATAAATCTTTTCTTCTATCTGACCCTGAATTAGCATGTCACATTTATTGATCATGCCTTCCATTGTGGCCCAGCATGGCTCATACACTCATTAAACCCTTTGATGTTCTGATGACAACCTGACCACCTATGAACTACAATGCGCGCATTCAGTTGCTCTTGTGGAGATGCACTTGTCTACCGGTGTACAGAGGAAATCCAGAAGTCACGCTGTCATGGGCTGCATGATATAGATATAAACAGCAGAAGTACCAAGAAGTAAAACCAAGGGACACTTTAAAATACTACTAATATATTAAACTACAATACTTCCAAAAACAGATAAATCCACTTTATACATTATACATTTGCAAACAATTCAAACATATTTGTAAAGCCGGACAAAAGTCACAGAAAATTGCTCTAAAATGCAAATGCTATATTATCTACAAAAAGTAGTTTTTCATTATAGTGTGATAATAGTATGTGTTATTATCTTGAGTGTATGCTTTCAGCAGAGACAAATCCCAACAGCACAATGATAATTGAATGTTGATAGGACAGCGGTTAAGGTGGTCGACTCCCAGCCTAAAGGTCCTGGGTTAGATCCCCAAGCTGCCTAGCATACCTGTAAGCATCCTTGAGCAAGATGCCCAACTCCCTACCGCGTCTTAATCAGTAATTCTACTCACTGTAAGTCGCTTTGTATAAAAGCATCTGCTAAATTACTCTAACTCTAATGTGTTCCTCCATTGTTACTTCCTATATCCTACCTGAGCTGATTAAAGCTGAGGTCCAGCCTTTGGGCAAACCGTCCGTATCTGTCACCAAGGAATTCTGGAATGTCCTTGCAGTCATGTCCGATATAGGAAATCTTGAAGACAAACAATATCTGTTTTGTATATGAGGGTTACCACAGCAACTGTATAACTGGTTTAAAGCACTAGGCTAGAGGATAACTTGTCAAATTGTCTGTCACTCTGGCCACCCTGTATGTTTTGGAAGGCTAGCATTTTCGTTTTTGGCTTTACTTTGCTGTATTTGCAATGTTGATTGCTGCAGCAGGATGCAGCAATGGCTCATTCAGATATAGTTAAGGGATCAAGTCAAGCAAGCAGTTTATTTAAATCATCACTTACATTGACTTTATGCAATACAATAACAGTAGAATTGTATTGCATAAAGTGTTAGCCTAATATAGCCCTGATTTAACATTAGTCTAGCCAGGCTATTCCTTATTTACTACTGTAGTATTAAATGATGAGACATGTTTGTTTCATTCAGTGTACATGATAGCAATAATGGTCGTGACTGCATTACATTCGGTTCTGTGGGAAATGCAGACTGAATTGACTGGTGTAAAGTAAGTCACATGACATCAGCAAAGTCAGGAGCGATAGCTTTTCTGCACTCTGCGCTTAAACTTTTCACTAAAAAGTGTTCCTGGAAAAGCAAGCAACCTAAATAGCCAAAAGATAAACAGTTTCAAACACAACTTACTTGAGTTCCATTCATTGCGACAAATGATTCGCTGTATGCCATAAGTTTGACGTATGTGGGGAGGATGAAGAAAGCCCGGTAACTAACAGTTGACAAACTGTAAATTAATATAGTACTCTTTTCGCACATGAAAGACGAACACTATATTGTTTCAGCACTTTGTGTGGGAATAGCTTGATCGCCAGTTCCCGTTTCCAATTTACTCCTTCCGCATGCTGCTCCAAGTCAGCTGACCTGCTGCGCGGAAACACGCGGATATGATTTGTTATTGATTAAATTAAAAACACGAATGTTTCCCCAGTCGGTGTCACTATACACAGGAAGGAAGGCGGCTTAATATCTTTAAATAATCAGTCTGACAGGAGCATTAGAAACCTTAGAAGATTCATCATTCTGTAAGCGTGCCTATAATAATCTATATTCTATGCTTCAATCATAGTAGCCTAATATGCAATGATGATGAAAATAGGAGAGATAGCCTATTTGTTTTCTATAACCTCAATCAAATTGGCACATTCCAATAAATAGGCCTATTAAAAGTGCTAGCAGAGACTTCAGGTTTAATGAGGGAAACATTTGACGTGCTTTTTGGGGCTATGTTCTACAGAGAAGGCAGTCGCAGGGATCGTGAGATCATACTCTTTGGTTGAACATGATGACTAGATATTTCATTGATGTTAGTCAGTGTGAGCATGTGATGTTCAATTGTCTCAGCACAGTAGGCCTACCAGTAGTCTACACCGTATAGGCTACTTAATTCTGCCAGTATAGAGTTGTCTCATATAGCTCACTATTACACAAAACAAAAGATCTTCATATGCACTGCATTCCCTAAAAATATCTAAGCATAAATCTGAAAAAAAAAGTAGTTTTGGCTTCTTTGGACGTTTTTTTTCCCCTTATAAATTGAATTTAGTTTTGACAAACAAAGGACAACTTGTTGTCCTTATCCATGTTTTAGCTTTGGAGAGACATCTGATTTTGAAAACATTAGTATGACCTTTTCAGCAACACTGCTCTTCCCTATACATGTCTGTTGACTTTCCAAAATGAAGCAGTTATGATGTTCCAGGAAATTCATATAGTTATATATTTAATTGAATGCTATATGTTATGGTCTAATAAGAAGTTGTTCATGGTTTGCATCCCTATGAACAACTATGAACAACTTTGTGTGGGTTGTAGCACTGTAGCTGTAGTTTGAAAACCGTGTGTGTTACTGGCAGTGGAGTGGGCAAAGCTGAGAAAAGACAGGCCCCCTATAACAAGACATTGCATGCATCCTGTTGTGCTTTTGAAATACCCTGCCCAAGATGAGGGGTTTTCAAATGCTTGTGAAATTGCATATGATGATCTAACACACAACCACACTAATGATATGGTAGTGGTTGGCTGTGGTACAGTAAAACTGGACACTGACAGAGATAAGTTATTTAAAATTTGAACATATGTAGGCTAGTGATTTGTTGAGCTTTCTATGCAGCTTACCCATACACCTGAGCGCTATTTTTATGGCATAACAGGGTGGGCCATACATCAATTGAATAGCATGTAATATTTTACTTTTTCTAGACCTATAAGACCCCTATAAATAACACACAGCCTTTAATTAAAATACTTTCTACTCTTTTAAACTCTTTGTATCCAGCTTTCATAACTCACAGTCAAAGGTTATTGCTGAATACAAAATCAGGTTTACAGGGGGGGGGGCTATGTTTCTGGTGAGTTACCTATTGCATATAAGATAGGCTACAATGATTTGTCCTTTCAAATATGATATGAAGTGTTAGTCATTTAAACAGACAGTGTGTAGTCCTGGTAGCAAATACTATAATGTCATTACCAAAACACAACCCCTGGTTTAATAACCAATCTCTGTCTTTCGTGCTGGGTGGATGCTATGTGACGTCATTAAGTCCCTCCCATACACGGAAAAGCTTTCCTCTCACCCCGCTGCTGTCAGGAGTGCAAGAACGGATTTCTTATTTGCGCTTGGGTTTCACTATTTTACATTTTGGTTAACAAACCGGATGGGCCCGGGGGTGCTGTCGATTGTAAATGTAGTTTATTTGAAATAAAGGACTTTATTCAGTTCTCAGATTTGACCTCTGCCGTTTTACATCGGAGCATAGTAGACTTATTCCAGGTAATGTCGTAATAGCCGTATTATGGAGTCTACTGTAAATTGACGTTTCTATTATAAGTTTGAAAAAGCTTTTTCCCTTTGTCTAGTTCTTCGTTCATTAATTTTAATAGATTAAGTAATTTATAGGCTGTATAGTCCGCATTCCACTCTCTACTTGAAAATGCCTGCGTCGTTAACAAAATACACAGTGCAAAATGGCCAATATCGATAGATATAGTGAATAGTCCATAAGAAAAGTGCTTCCGTTGAAAATAACTTTAGATTACAAACCAAAATAGGAGTGCAAAACTGGCCAAAATAATTAGTAATTTAATTAGACAAGTAGGCCTAATTCAATTGTGTTACATAAATTATTTGCACATCATAAATCAATTGATCTCACATAAATTAATTGATCTCACATAAATTCTGTTAAGATGATATTATCTTCTTTTCGGTCACCGGGTAGGCCTATACTTTTACTTAGTCATATAGTGAACCTCTAAGCTCCTGTTGTGATGTAAATAATTATATTTGCATGCAGAGAGTGATTCATAAACATGTCACTGTATGAAATATATGAGGATATTAAAACTTTCTATTTAAATATAATGAATTATGGTCCCCAAAATGTGTTCCCATTTAAGGGTAATGCCGAGTATTTGGTGTCTTGTGCAGAAGCCCATTCGTCATACGGACAATAAAAAGGGTTTCCGCCTGACAGTGGAAATTTATGGTTGCCCTTCTTTGCCCTAATAACTCACATGTTGTGTCATGGACTGACAGCCCTTACAGAAAACAGCAAGCCTGTTATCAATCATAAATCTTTGCATATTGTGAAACGATCCCCATTCTCTGCCAGACACAGACGCTGCAAACATTTAAAGTTATGGTGGTTCGCTTATTTGGAAGTAATTAAATAACGTTTACTTTATTTCTTTCCCTCCTTTTTTTTACTTTCTTTTATTACTTTCTTTTGGTCACAATAATTGTTTTATTTAAATTTTCCTTTAGTATTTTTTCCTTAAACTAAGGGTATTTTCAGACAATTATGTGAAATATTTCAATTCGAATGTAGACCAAGGGTTGAAGCCAATATATTTACAAAACCTACAATAGTTATTAGTCAATTGTATACTAATACCGTGGGCATTTTCATTTAAAAAAAACACTAATCTACATACAACAAAGACACACACACACACACACACACACATACATATATATATATATATATATATATAAATTATTACTATTATTAAGCTACTTTTTTATTATTATTAGGCTACTTTTTTTAAAGACGTTGCCCCCTGTGACTGTCCACTCCAGGTTTTCTTGCTCTCCAAGATGACCTGTCAAGCAGATTACTACAGAAAGAGATTAATGGTGGAGGCGGGTTGCAATAATAATCGTTTTGTTTGATGTGACAACTTTGATAGGCGTTGATTTACTTACAAACTGATAGGCTTTTAATTGAGCGCCTCCATCCCGATTGAGATGAAAGGAAAACCGCATTGAAAAGCTGCCCGATTGCCCTGGAGCCTCAATACTGATTAGCCATCTCAGCGGTGAATAGTTCAAGGCATTTTCAACTTCTTTTCTAAACGGCCTGGCAGACCATTTCTCTTCTTTTCTTTCTTTCTGTCTCCTTTTCTACCTCTAAAAGAAAATAAATCATTTTCATTGTATGCAAATAAAATCGAGTTGACATCAATATAAAATGCCTGCATTTCTTTTTGTTCTCCTGCTTTGTTATTCTTGTTGCAGATGACAATGTGCCCGAGGCAGATGACAGGTTGTAACAATAACAATAGTAGGCAACGTTGAGATGAGCTAAAATGGACAGGAATCTGCTTTTGACAAAACGTGATAATGTGCCACTGCTGTTTCGATGTCTGAACTCTGCACCTACAGATTAGTTGTAATTTAGTAAAAGTTGATATATAGTCTTTAACAATCACAATAAATGTTATGCACATTATGGAATAAAAGTTAAGTGTTTCCGCTTTTTAGAAATGAATGTTGTTAGTTGTTTAGTTGTTTGATGATAGTATGTTGACAAACGCGGCCTACAGTCTGTCAATATATTGTTTTGAGAACTTGTAGGCCTATAGGTCGGAACACCGTCGATTAGCCTATAGCCTAGTAGGCTACGAGCTCTACGGTTCTAATGGTATCGTTGTAATTAACTGTTCGGAATAGGCCATTTTCATACAACTTACGAAGTAATGAACGACAGACTGGATATGATAAAAGCTTTGAGAATATAAACTGTTCCCTGTAGTTTATGATAAAGGATTTACTCATGTTGTCTAATCGTTATTCGCCAGTTATAACTCCCAACATTGTGCGGCAAATTAGCCTAGGCCTAAATCTAACGCAAGAATGATTTATTTCAACCAAATTAAGTGTCCCTTCTAGAATGCCCCTCTTCCCATTTGTCCGTTTTCCTAGCAGGCTACCGTCTCACTGGCATGTAATCAGGTAGGCCAACAATAGCTGACATAAATCACGCGTGGATTGACAGCGACTGACAAATAACTGATTGATTGCGTCGGAGCAGAATTGACAGCTGACTGAGGGGTAGAGATAGAAATAGAAGGGCGGTGTATATTTTACTGAAAACATGTGACATTCACATCCCTCCATCACTACATTGGTCTGTTCCTGTCATCGCTTGTCTGTTTGGGGAATTCAA
The DNA here is from genome assembly GCA_025447815.1 of Percopsis transmontana. Classification (NCBI taxonomy): domain Eukaryota; kingdom Metazoa; phylum Chordata; class Actinopteri; order Percopsiformes; family Percopsidae; genus Percopsis; species Percopsis transmontana. The sequence goes on along the minus strand of JAOEHI010000007.1, from coordinate 2,804,962 downwards.
GATGAAGAGATTGATCTTATGTTTGTCAGAAAAAGAATCATTGTGAAAGACGTGCATGCATGCATGTTTCTACCGCCTGGTTGAAAAGTAGCCTAAACTAAAAACGATCGTTTTACGGGTAACATATTAAATAGGATACTTTAGATTAAAGACTAAATATATTGGGCTGCCATATAGGAGTAGAAGTTGTGTGGCATAGCCTAATAACAATATTATAATAACGCCATTACGTTATCTCTCATTACATTGAGGCTGTTTCGTATGTGCGTGTGACTTATTGCCCTATTAAATGTAGCATTTCATGATCTATAACGTCTGGGACATGATTCGCACGCGTACGACTAGTGTGTAGCCTACATTTAGTTTCCGGGCGTGTATAAACTCCCAACAGCCTGGGTTAGAAAATAATGCAGGCGTTCACGGCAACCACCACATTGGGAGCTATCTCCTCCCCCGAGCTGTCAAACTAGAGGATCTTACAAAGAAGAGAACGTCACATCCCCTTGACCCTCCAATCACCTCAGGGTCCCATTTGATTGGAAGGCGGCAAAGGCTTTAATCTCGGAGTAATTCAGATGCTTTTGAAGTGAAAATTTCTACCAGTTCGTACTTGGGGAGTATAGAGCACGGACCTGCAGACAGAAGCACAAGGCGCTCTCATGGTGAACGACGCAGCTACGGATCTGCGATAACCTCGCACTCTCTCCGCACGGCTGCCGCGCCTTACCTCTGTTACCATTCGGATTACACATTATTTAACGATTTTTTTCCGGCGTTTTCGGGAAGGCTTGTCGCTTTTCAGTTTTCTTAATGAATCTTAAGAAAGCGTCACCGTATAATTTCCTGAGAATTGGGACATGATCACATCGCCCTCGGCATCTGCCTTGAAAAATAGTAATATTTGTTTAGCCTGGGAAAGCAACTGTTCTCGGAATAGCAGCTCGACGAGCATTAACAAGCCTTTTCTTCACTCCGTACCTCCCTCTGATCCACTACGGCAAGCAAACAGACTTCCCATCAAGGTTTTGAAAATGCTTACCGCACGATCGGGACACATTTTGCATCCAGAATATTTGCAGCCTTTGCCTTCTACACCGGTTAGCCCGATTGAGGTAAGAAAAGTGAATTCACATCTTAAAGAATGTGTTTAGTTTATTAGTGATCTTCTTGTCTGTTGTTTTTATGTTATTTTCCATGGTCTATCGCCTAGTTATTATGAACAGACATACATCAACTATAGTGTTTAAAACAGCAATTGAAATGAAGTTCATAATATGCCTTTTTATTCGGAAAAGATATTCCAGGACTGTAACCGACCTACTTTATTTATCGTTGTACGCATTTGGCTACTGTACCTAGTGTTGGAATTATAATTAGGGTACATGTTCCTATAGCTAGATAAAAGTCGACTTTTGGATAATGATATTAATCGCCCGTTGTCCTGTGTAATTGCAGCTAGATGCCAAGAAAAGTCCGTTGGCGTTGCTGGCGCAGACGTGCTCTCAGATCGGCAAACCGGACCCACCGCCCTCTTCCAAATTATCCTCTGTAACACAAAATGGATCTAGTGACAAGGAATCTAAATCCGGTCCTTTGAAAATGAGTGACATCGGAGTAGATGACAAATCTAGCTTCAAACCCTATTCTAAACCTTCAGATAAAAAGGACTCGTCCTCGGGCGTCTCAAGTGGAGAAAAGTCTGGTTTCCGAGTGCCGAGCGCCACCTGCCAGCCGTTCACGCCGCGGACGGGCAGCCCTAATTCCAGCACTTCTGCCTCCCCCATGCCATCAGAGGGAAAATGTGGCGAACGAGATGAAAAGAAGGAATCCGATTGTAATAAAAACAGCAGCACAGATGGATCTGGCACAACTAGCCACAGCAGGATAAGTGTTAGTTGTGGTGGAATTAACGTGGAGGTCAACCAACACCAGGAGACAACTCCTGGCTCCAAAACCTCCTCCTCGGAATCTTCATCTGTAACTTCCGTATCCTCTGCATCGGTTCTCGGGTCAGGACTTGTGGCACCAGTTTCCCCATACAAACCGGGACAGACAGTTTTCCCTTTGCCCCCCGCTGGCATGACCTACCCCGGTAGTTTGGCAGGGGCCTACGCGGGTTATCCCCAGCACTTCCTGCCTCACGGAGGGAGCCTGGTTAACGCACAGCTGGCCAGCTCTCTGGGCTGCAGTAAGGCTGGCTCCAGCCCTTTAGCTGGTGCCTCTCCTCCCTCCATTATGTCAGCCAGCCTGTGTAGAGACCCTTACTGCTTAAGTTACCATTGTGCCAGTCACTTAGCGGGCGCAGCAAGTGCCTCCTGTACGCACGACTCTGCCGCTGTAGCGGCCGCTAATGCCCTTAAGTCCGGCTACCCTCTAATGTACCCGACACATCCCTTACACGGGGTTCATTCATCGGCGCCATCATTTAGCGGACACCCTCTGTACCCGTACGGTTTCATGCTGCCCAACGACCCACTCCCCCATGTTTGTAACTGGGTGTCGGCAAACGGACCCTGTGACAAGCGATTCTCCTCTTCAGAAGAACTGCTGAACCATCTGAGGACACACACAGCTTTCACGGGGGCGGAGAAGCTGATCTCCGGCTATCCCAGTTCCTCGTCATTAGCCAGCGCTGCAGCAGCAGCCATGGCCTGCCATATGCACATGCCGCCGTCAGGAGCTCCTGGGAGTCCCGGGACTTTGGCGCTAAGGAGTCCGCACCACGCGCTAGGACTCAGCAGCCGTTACCATCCGTACTCCAAAAGCCCCCTGCCAACCCCCGGTGGCCCCGTACCTGTACCTGCTGCCACCGGCCCTTACTACTCTCCTTATGCACTGTACGGCCAGAGACTCACGACAGCATCCGCGCTCGGATACCAGTGAGAAAGAAAATCGGACTTTGAAAAGTTTATAGTTCTAAGAATGCAAATATAAAGACTTTTATTACAGCGCTCCACTTATGGACGGGATCCGTGGACTCAACTGTATTTATTTATGTCGGCTTAAAGCAGACAATAATAGCTGCAAATGGAAGATATTTGAGCAACTCAAAAGTGCATTATGTTTAAATTGAACTCTATAGGTAAAGTGAAAACACACATTAGAGTAGGCCTACTAATACAGTAGGGTTCTTTATTTCGATGTTAATTTGAAATTGCTATGATTGTATTGTTCTTATTTAATGTCTCATCGAGAAGAGAATAATTTACATGCATGTTTGTTTCTTAAATTCCAAACTGTCCACATCATTTTAAATTGACGTTATTTTTCAGGTGTATACCATGGAAAGAGAATTGGTATTTTTTTGTATGTATTCTGGAAAAAATAAGAAACAATTCTGTTCCATATCTCCGTGTGCCTCATTTTTATGATGTGTCAGTGAGCATTATATTACGATGTATCGTGTATTTATTTTATAAGCCCAGACATTTTAAGAATCGGTATAACAAAGGTTAAATTATAGGCCTAAAAATAAATCCGTTGGATAAATTGGTCTAATATATATTTTAACTAGCATTATTGCCTCACCAGATTTCTTTTTGAATATCCATGTAGCCTATTTAGTCATTTCTGTGTATCTTTCGTTTTAACTTGTTATTCACAAAATAATTCAGGACCTTTTTTGAAAAGTAGTCGTTTTAAAGTTGGAATTTATATCGGGATATTAATATTATCGAGAGAGTGGGTGTGCGAGAGAGAAAGTTTCGGTCTTTATATAAATTAATTCAAATCAGCTTTCATAGGCTATTGCCCTGTTGCGCAAAGTGTACATTCTAACTTTAGGCACCAAATATGTCCAACGACGTTAAACAGATTTGCACTGCGTAGGTCCTATTTTTTTTAATCAATGACTGCTAATTTACATTTTTAATAAATCATTTAAAAATACAGCAAAGCAATCTACAGTTAAATTTAAAAAATACTATAATACCGCGCATTGAATTCAGCAAAATGTAGCCGTACAACAAAAGGAGTTTTGCAACCTCAACTCTTTATTTTATTATAACTGAATTATGTGGGTTGACGGTAGCCTATCTTGTTTAGTGAAGTAGCAATTTAAGTTTGTATGGGCCTACTATAGCGTTAGTTTATTAAAAAACATAGTGAAGATCACAAGGACGGGGTGTGGGCCTAATCTGAAACACGTAATAATGGATATCCCCAACGTTCTTATAGGTTATGCTAAACTTTTATGTTGAGTTTCGTGGTTTTCATACTCATGGGCCTACAGGAAACAGCTGACAATCCATCTGCCCCAGCTGTTATATCTAAAACATAAAACCCTAAATTGCTAATTACAATTTTTGGCTATATTGTATGTTAGGCTTTAAATATACAGGTATGTTTTGGGATTGTTTTAACACAGAAAATCTTCTAAATTAGCCTACTATGGTAGGCTGACGGGACCTAATCACGTTAATTATCCGCATGTTATGAAAATAAAATATAGGCTACATGTAGATAGCCTAATAGCCTACCGATAACAGTAAGGCTATCTAACTTAACGACAAAAACATAAAGCATGATTTCCCTGGCTGCCATCTTAATGTTGTGCGATTCTTGCTTCTTGTTGACTGTTTTAGATATTGTGCCTCGTTACCAGCTGCGACCGCTATGGCCTCCAGCAAGAACCTGACCTTCCTTTTCCCAGATCCTCGGCATAAGGTGCATCGCTAACATTATTCAGTGTGAAAACAGTCAAGTCAAACAAGTCAATGCGGGGTTTTGTGGACATGCACTGCAAACACGAAGGACCACCCTTGAGTGATAGGCCTATGTCACATTAATCATCATCGACCCGGAAACAATCTACTAAATTCATCGACTAGTGTGGATTGTTCGCCTGTAGGTCTGTAGGCCTAAAAGTACCTCAGTTCTTCAGTGTGTGTGGAAATGCGATTGGTGCTATTAATGATATGTATTTGAACGCCATCTTATCCGTATCGATCCTTGTGTTGCGCAGCAGTTAGTCAAAAGAAACAAAGTCCCCTCATATTGTGTGTCTGTCTCGAGGCCCACACGCGCTGTAAACTGATGTAATGACGGTGAAAGGGAGCAATTTCCATTTTTACCCACATCATGGTGGCTGTGTTCGTAGGTCCCCGGTGGAAGGCAATTTATCATGTGCCCCTCCCCCTGGCCCTGTCACCGGAGGAACAGGCAGGCACATGTGTGCATGAATTACCAACCCTCCCAACTACCCACCCCTCCCTTCGCGAGAGACCGAAGACGAGAGTGGGAAGTTAAGGAATTAGGAATTAGTTTTCTACAAACACATATTTGTCCATCAAGCCACAAAACTGTAGAAATGTGCAAGCAGCTTCTGCATCGGTTATTCATATGAATATAGCAGGACTAACAAGAGTGTATATGCACATTTTACTAGTCTTGTGACAATTTCAGTAAACATAAAATTGTAATTTGTGCACAAGGCTCTACATAAGGCTTTAATATAGGCCTAAAACTGATCTCAATGTGTTATTGAATATAATACGTTTCTTAAAAGAGCACTCAGTTCAGTGACATAGATTGGGTTCTAATCTGGCCAGCTAAACATTAACAGTGTTACTGTAGGTCAAGGCATCTTTAGGAGAAATCTGAGCCATTGTACATGACAATCTGTGTCTAAACCTGCACTTGCCAACGCTGTATGGTCTGTCTGTGTAATCTTTAGCCTGGAAGTGATGGCTTTAATATCAAATAACTGATACAGTATCGGTAATGTTTCCCAGATGACATCACCAGAACCCTCTGCTGGCCTACTTAAGGAGGGAGCCCCTCAATTTACTGTTGTTTGTCTCAGTTTGTCAGTCATGACCCTTTCTAACAACATAGTTTTAGAAGCCATATGGAGTTATGGAGTAATGCACACAAAGCCTGCAGAGTTGAAATAAAACAGAAAATTAACTTGAAACAAAATATTACACAGTAATACCTAAAGCATATGCAAAAATTTACTATTTGTACTATTTTCTGTTAGCTGTGTTTGTTCTGGTCAGGATCTAGCAGCCATTTTTGAAATCTCTGGTCATGTTTAAAGTAGATTATTTCTGCACATCACATGGTAGTGTACTTTAGGTGCAGCCCTTGTGAGAATATTAATATCAGCAGCAACATTACTTACTGTATTGTACAAGACTTTAGAATTACATTTACATTATTTTAAATATATTCTCTTGTACACCGAATTACAATGGCTATTCAAGCATGCAATATTCCAGTTATTGTCCTGAAAAATATCATATTGGGAATGCGCTGAATGCTCTCAACTAAAAACTATCAGCATAGTCCACGTCTTATTCAAAATAAAGCCTTATACCAAATAAGATGTGGTATATGCTGATTATTTCAATTAGGTAATTTTAGGTAAAGTTGCTTTTATCCAAAGTGACTACAATTACATGGTGGTATTACATGGAGCAGATAGGGGTTAGGCATTTTGGTTGAGGCTTGAGGATGCTTTCAGGTAGGCCAACTCTTGAACCCACAACCTTCTGGCTGGGAAGCCAACACCTAGACCACTAGACTAACCTGCCCCCTTTTATTTCAGAAAAAAATTAAAATAGTGGAAATGCGCTTGTATGTAAATGTACTGCAGCTGTAGGAACCTGGCGGGACATCTGGCCCTGGGGATGCATGACTCACACACCTAACCCCGTATTCAACCTTAGTGAATTACTAGTACTAAAGCTGCATTAGTGGGTGTGTGGCACAGTATGAAGACATGCTGTCGTCTGCAGTGGCAAGCCAATAGTTTGGGTAACAGCTGTGTCAATATGGGGAGGCATGCTATAATGTTCAACCCCATGCCAGACCTAAGTCAAAGAATAATCATTATGGTTTATGTGCATGTGGTTTGTTTTATCGGGCTGAGAAGATAATGTGAAACCTAAATCCCTATTGGGAAAAACAAATCTATGGATGAGATCTATGTTTTCAGGGTTTTTTATTTTTATTTTATTTTATAGCAATACTGAACTTTTGGCAAACCCCATGACTCTATCAAGTCCCCACGCTGACATTCGGTGAAAAAAACGCTATTCTCATTGTTTCTCAAAATCATAAGTCTAGTGTGTCTCTAAAGCGTATCACGATCTCTATTGGTAGCATGTATCCTTAAGTTCAAAGAATTAAATAGTTTAGTTCTTAATTTAAGATATTTTTACCTTTTGGATTAAAATGTATATACTTACTTACAGTACCTTACATTTGATTATACAACAGCAAAGTGCAATAACCTAAGAAGATATAATACCAAGCATTTGTCTTTGTTTTAGCATGTGTATATACATTGTACAGTAACTCACCTGTTCCTTTTATCTTAGTCATGTACTAGTCACATTCATGCTAATACATTGGTCTAAAAGGTGTCATGTTATCTCAACAGCCAACTGCCATTATCTCAGTGGGTGATTTATGATGACATAGGCTGTTGAGATGTCACAGCTCTGTGATTGTGGTGATGAAGCCATAAAATGAACAGCATGAAGTGCTCGTAAATACATCTGCTGCTTTGGGCAAATGACATTACCACAGAATCCTTCTAAAATGTAACTATTCTCCTGGAGTTAAAAATCAACAGTCATTGGTCATATCCATCAACGCTAAAGCACCATATTCTGACAGATTGATCCTAGAATGCAGTCTCCAACTGGGAGCTGTAATAGAGGTAATTTCGTTCTCAAAATCTGCGCCAAGGCAGACAAGAATCCCTCCCAGGTCTTTTACATGTGGTTTCCCTCCTCATTGATTTACAAATCTAAAGTGCTCATCCAGGTGACGGGAGAGAAGTGAAATGGCAGTGTTGATCTATCTATGCCACTCAAACCCCTAACTGGTGAGACACTTTCTTGTGCTTAGACACCCTAATTGAGGTCATTTCTGCCTGCTTTGGGATCTACGGTGCGCTGGGGCGTTTTAGTGTTCAGATAATTTGCCCATTTTTCAGTTTTTTGACAAAGAATATTTTATGGAAATGCACCAGTATTCCTGGCACCTTAATGGAGCATGCTGGAATAGTATATGGGCTGATGAGGTTCTTGTCTGTCACAGATTAATGTAAATAGCGGAGGGAATGTCAGGAATGGGCTTGGCCGCATAGGGCTTTTTGCCTTCATTTGAAATCAGCAATGCTTCAACACTGTATCTTAAGGGCATTCCACTACATGATCGCAAGGTTATCCTAATTGTTTTTAGGCTGTTTGCAAACACTATCAGGCAAGCACATAGCGTATGTCTTATTGTGCAGCCTACCCAACGGACTATCAGAGAAAACTCATCCTGGTTAATTTGAGAACAAGCCATTACGTTCCAGGGTTTTCTGACAGGCTGAGGTTTTTCACTCTGCCACATAATTGCCGTCTTCTGCTGTTCTCTCCCGCCTTTGAGTGAATCCCGATTGTGTGTCACTGGCCTTACATGACAGTCCTATGATGTCATCTCCATGGGTGTGGACTGATATGAATTCCAGACCCTCCATCCGACTGGAGGAAGATTCAAGGATTGCATTATTGCTGATCTGAGAACAGGGGTCTGTAACAAATATAAAGTCCTGTGAAATGTCAAATCCTCATCCAACAATGCTCACTGTATACTATCCAGCTAGCATATACAACAATTGATGATGCCGACAGACAAAAAACTGAGCATGCAAGTTACCGTACATAAAGAGTCGCTGTTGTCATTGTGGACATATAAATACCAAAAGACCATCTGTGGTGTGGGTTGATAGTATTCTCTCTAGGCTACCCCCCCCCCCCACCCCTTCCCTCCATTGGAGACAAGTGGCAAAAACAGCAATACATAACACTTAGGTGATTTATGAGAGCTATATTTATCAAGCTGATATAAACTATTCAACTATTTCCAGACGCCACATTGCTCCAGCAATACAGCAAACCAAATAGTCCCATCGCTTCGACCAACCCAAACCAAGATACTCTTCGCTGACTATGCCCATATGGCGTTCAATAGAGTCTTCTCTTAGGAAAAAAGAGGACAGGGGACATTTTTCAATTCATCCGCACGCAGTAAGCGATGATGCTACGATGTATCACACATTGATCTGAGCCATTTGGGGGAGCCAAGCGTATTAAGAAGGGAGCGCAGGAGACTAATGGGGCTGACTGGGAGACAAATTGGGCCAGACATACAGCAACACAGCCCCAGGAAATATAGGGCCCACATCACTTTTATTGCTTTAATGTATTTCAGTGTTAACTGTGAAATTGAACCTTAAATTACGTCCAATACACTTTTTCTTGTTTTTTTTGTTATCTCCTGCAATGCAGGAGGTGGAGACAGTGACACCAATGTAATGCTAAAAAAATGTTTATTTTGTGTTTGGTTTGGCATTTTCAGTGCAATAAAGTTTTATATGGCCTAGTAGATAATCAATAGAGTAATATACTGTACTTGTAAACAATACACATTGGAAAAAGGAGTAGATGCACTTTCACAAATTAGGAAAAAATAAATATCTAGGCCCTACTGCTTATTATTTATTCTGTCATATGGGACTGCCGAAAGTGAATAAACAATATTCGACAGTAATTACTCAAGTCACTGAGATGTGTTCAAGTTTTTGACTTTTATAGATACTGCCATAGGGAACACAGTATGTGTCAAATCACACATTTGTGGGCAAACACCTGAGTCACTTACTGAGGCCTTAAAGTTTGTCTCTGTCTCTCTCTATCTCTCTCTCTTTGTCTCCCCCTCTCTCTCCTCTCTCTCTCTCCTCTGTCCATTAAAGGGGTAGTATGTTTTTATTTACTGGCCAGGGGGGGCAGAGCAGAGCAAAGACAGGATTCCATAAAACATACAGTACATACTACATGTTAATTACACTAGTTAATTAGACCAGGTTTAACTACCGCTTTAATAATGTACGATTTCTTGTGAAAGCTAAAGAAGAGCAGTGCTGCCATGCATCTTGATATTCCTGTAGCTTGTCAGTCGGTCGGATGTGGCTACACAGCTGCATAACACATGCTACCACCACTGCCTGTAAGATGTTATTGTCCGTGGAAGTGGACATAGTAAACATTTCATGCAGTGAGCTGGAATTGATCAAGTCTGGTGCAGGCCATGATGACCTCAGTCTGCACAGGGACGTGTACTGAGTATGACTTCATGACAATTTAGTTGGTTCATATCTGGCCATTGTATTTCACTAACTTGTAAGGATCCAATTTAACAATGCGTACAGAAATGTCAGGCGCCAAGTAAGACCAGCTTAATTAGTCATTATGTATGTATATACCAAGCAAACACCGCCATGGCTGAGTGTTGAAGCTAGTGAGGAAATGCTTAAGATGCAGTACTGTTAATGGCCACAAGGTGCTTGGCTCTCCACCAACTTCTTTCAAGAAATACAAAATATTTTTCCCCATAAGTAGTTGAAGAAAAACTCCAAGAATGCTTGCCCTACCCAAACCTGAATGCTGAGTGGCTGGCACTCCTCTCTACTCCTACCCCTACAGCGCGCATAGGCTCACATCTTCTCTACCCTTCCACTACCACTGGGAGTGTACCTTTAAAGTTTCAATATCTAATTTCCCATCTTCCAGTGAATGTGAGGAGGTTGCTTTCCGAAAAATTGCTGCACTAAGATAACATGACCTAACTGATGCCCTTGTAAAGACAAACTCCTGGCTTCAAAACGTCTAGTCAGAAATCATTGAGTGGCGTCATAAACACTCCTGTCCATTTTTTATATACAGTCTATGCTTTACACAAAATAGTGTATTTTATCTCTCTTCTGCTAGATAGGGGTTACAGAGTTTGTTGCAGGCCAACTAGTGTTAAAACAGAGTCATGTGCTGTCAACGGCACCCTTTAGAGACATTGTATGAAGAAGTTAGAAGTCAGACAGCACCAGACAGACTGCCAGGCACCTCAGATGCAGACAGCTGTTATAGCTAATTTTCTTTAGGATTGAATGGTACAGTTGGCAAATGCTGTCAGCGCTGTCAGACAGGTTTTAAATATATGCGAAAAGGAAAAAGACGCATGCATGTGCATACACACACACGCGCGCACACATGCACATACTCTTCACGTGCGCGCGTTCATCGAAAAACAAACAGATTGAAATCTAGAGAAAGTTTGAGGATAGAAAACCTGTCAAGGTGCTGATTCTCCCCGCAAGAGAAAGAGAAAGGCAAAGACAAGGAAAGGGATCGTTTGAAAGCTAGAGTAAATAAAAGAATCAGACATGAACATCCAGGTAATAAGTGATGTTATGACTTGGCATTTGCTGTGACATGCATCAGAGATGCCAACATTAAAAGATATCCACTATTTGACAGGTATCACACTTCCCCGAGGCGAGAAGGATTCTTAGTTTGATGAGGATGTCAGTCACACTGAAGTCTGTTGACAAGCCAGATCCCAGGCTCTGGCATTCCGGAATAACTCTTTCCCCCAATTTACAAATGGAATATTTGAGTAGCACATGCAAAGAAAGGCACATTAAGGCCAAATTACAGCATGTTTAGATAGGGCTTAGAAAATGCATTAAATTAAGACGTTATTTCACAATTTAAGATAAACCTTTATTTACAGCATCACTGAGGGGGAAATTGCTACACAATATTTGGTACTGGTTTTCTGGTTCACCATATACTGTATTTTCCATTTAAGATGTACTGGAGAGCTTTTCCATTCATTCTTTAAAAAAACAATGAGGAAATCCATTGATTTGTGACATAATATGAGCCGGTCTATGCTGTACACACACCCTGCACTCAGCAAAGTGCCATTGTGCAAATTCTTCAAATGGATAATTTATAATCAGCTACGATAAATTAGTTGTGACTGAGGTTGACAGGGTTGTGGAGAGACGTCGGACAACACACGGCTTTAAATGCCATTCTTGGTGCCAAGTGTAAATAGCCGCTCTGTATGCGTTTTTCACTCAAGCATATGCCTTGTTGAGTATATGACACTCACACTGATTTACTACCCTCACCCTGCTAAATAATTTACAGCGATATGGCTCTCTGTGCTTTTAATGGTTGTTGTATGGACCTACTTTCTTTTAAAATGTTCCACAGACAGGCAGCCAATGGGCTGGATGAATGGGAGGCCTCTCAGCATTGATTAACAAGCTGTTCAGAACTTCATATAGCAAACAGTGTGTCATGATAAGACTGCATAACCACAGAAGCCACACAGGTCTGTCTGAGAGTGTTGTGTTGTGTTGTGCTGGACGGACCTCCCGAAGTAATCAGATTTGTCTGATGTGGCAGGTGCAATTTAAAATAAATCCGTTTTTAATAATAAATGTATGTTTTGCATTCGGTGTTCATGTAGGGGCCATATTATGAAATATGAATGGGCTCGTTTGGGGCAAATATTTGTTTTTGTCAGTCCAAATAAATTCAATCCACTGTCTGGCTTGCATGCAAAGCACGGTAATATTCACTACTGATTCATTTAAACTTAACATTGAAAGGATACCACCAATCAAAATGCATTGTTGCAGGCATATTCTTCTGTTTAACATCTTTCACAGTTCATTGGATATCAAACACTTTCAATGGAGAAAGACGCATGGTACGCTGCTTATTAATCATCCATGTGTTTACAACACAGCACGCCTTGTGCTATCAGATAAGAAACAAGACACACTTTCTGAGGACATTTTCAACTCTGGCACATCATTTGCACTCACAGTGATATTAATGTAATATGCCTGAATGACGCACGCCTGCCTTTTCCAGGTCATAGCAGCAGACACCCTGACATGGTTTCGACAGGTTGAGACCTGTGCACTTTCAGCGTGACACAATAACACAATACTCCCCTGTTCATGCGTAAATGAAAACAAATCAATGTGACAGCTATGAAGAGATATGGAGACGATGGGGACGCTAACCGTGGTCAAATGCAAACCGCTTTCATAAGACTCTTGCGAAGTACATAGATGTAACAGTAATACATACTGATGCATTGCGACAGTTTGTACGGCCTGGAACCGGTCCGACTGGATTCATGTTGCACTATCAAATTTCTCATTGGCTTGTGACAGTTAAGTGACCAGACAGTCAGAATGTCTACTGATGGGGTAAATTAAAAATAAATTATATTATATATTATACTCAAGGCTTTGCCTGAGTACATGCCTGTGCACATGTCGGCCATTTTTTTGGGGGAGCCATTTTTGAAGACTACGCCCGCTTGTGATCAAAACTGACACATTACCTCTTTAATTCTCTATATTATCACCATTTGCACAATGTCCATGTCACACACTTGGTCGACAACGATTCCTCGCAGGTTTTTCACATGCCTGTCACGTTTTAATAAGAAGAATTAATAACGAATTCCGTTCTTTCTCCATAACAAGCCTCTATTTGACTCTAATGGCTGAAAGTAAATTACACAGCTCAAATGTCTATATACTCAGCTCGGTGTGTCTGTCTTACAGATTCACTTTCCATACATACTGTACAGTTTGGAGAGTCTACCTATTATGCTATAGGCGAGTTCCTTCAGAGTAAAACTGCCTCCTAGCCAGCAAAAAGTAGTTTGCGTATCACATGGTTAGCGGTGCTTCCTGGGGGCTATATTTATGTACTCTAACTGTATCCCCTTTCAGTGAAACTCTAACCAGTGGGTGATTTGTCTCCATAAGAGAGTGCCGTATACAAGCAGCCATGCTGGGGTGGGACCCCAACCAGAGGACTTGTTAATAGCGCACATCCACTTCTCACCAGATGCTGTCTAGAACACAGACCAGCATACACTGAATGAGAGGTCTGCAGCAATTTTCCACAGATGCTGGACTGCACTGTTTTTTCAGGGGAAGTATTTGTTTAATTCTGTTTCATTTCGTTTTTTCATCTAGTAGCGTCTTGTAGCTGGGAGGTACAGTGCAATTATGGTCACTCCTAATTACAGAGTAGTTATGAAGGAAAACGAGATTATAGGATTACAGTGCTATTACCTTATTATAAGCAGGTAATTAGGTGGGAAGATGAAGGGAGGTTAAATTGCTTGTTTCAACTGGAACAGAACGTCCAGTTTGAAACTCAGTTTGTACCCACATGCATGCACCTGTACACGCACGCACACACAAAATAACACTGAGGGCAGTGTGTGAATCAGCTGTTTTATGATTGACATTTCACTTCCTGTTTATGTAAATTTGGTTTGTTCCCCAACTTAAGTAACTTAAGGCTAATGATTTGATGTATTGTCAAAAATATTAAAGCTCAAGTTTAGTATTTTCAGCTTCAGCCAACACTATATTGGCCTTAAAGACATTGGTTCATAAAGGCTTAATTCATTGTTTATTTACAGTCAATGATCTATGATGAAATGTGTTTTTGGTGTCTTCAACTCCACCTCTGCATTGACAGAACCTGTACAGAGGCTAATGATGGATGACTTCCATTGAACACAAACACACGTTGTTTGGTTCAATGAACATTTCAATTGCTGTTATCTGATGTCAATCTCATCTCTTCTCGATCACTATGAAAACAAACCGCTCTGACGGCAAACCAGCCCCGCGATAATTACACTTCACACTGTCATCCTCGGCTTGTGTGTGTGTGTGTGTGAAGTGACCTCTAGCTTTAAGGAAGCCTCTGAGTGCGGGGGGATTCTAAGGTGAGTTCTGTACACATCTCCGCCCGTGAGCTGGATCAATCCGGAGACTCTTTGATGTAATTGCCCTCCATTTCATAAAAAGGATTTATTGAAAATCGGGTCTGAGGTTATGGACCTCAATGACAGCAAAAGAAAAATATAGAATTTACTGTCTGCTTTTACAGCCAGATTTCAAAAATAATTGTAGCGGCACATGACGGTAAGTTAGCAGTTATAAACCTGTCCTCCATATAAATTACCTAATCAGGAGATCCCAGTGGTTATATAAATTGAGGCGCTCATTCGTCTTCAATAGGCTGTGTGTGCATATAAACCCACAACGACCATCGTATACTTCACAGGAAAGGAGAAGGGGAGTGGGCTGCGGTGCTGTTTACTGAGTTAGGGGAAAATGGATGACTTTTTGCATGCTCAATCAACTGTGAAATGTCCATTTAATCATCCCGAGAAACCCCCCTGGTTTATTTGTGCTGCAGCACAGATTTACATTTCCAAACATCCCCCATATTAATCATTACTTCATCACGCCCTCCAACTGACAAGAAGCATAAACCACCTCTGTGTACTGCCCTGTCGACTGTAATGTGTGTATGTGTGTGTGCGTGTGTGTGCGTGTGTGTGCGCGGGTGCACATGCACCATGAGGGAAAATCCTGCCCTTTGATTCACTCACCCTTCACTCTGCCAGGCAGAAATATAGAGTTTTGTGGGCGTGTTTGCATTTTTGAGCTGAGTTTTGATTTCCGATATGTGATTTTATATATCTTTATATATCTTACAAATGTAAATGAGATAGTCCCCCACTTGTTCCAATCACAACAATTTGCTATTATTTATATATTTCTTAAATTAGAACAAAATAGTCAGTTGACATGGGACCCTAACTCTTTGTAAAACCAGCATATGAACATGAGACTTGATTTGTGCCTGCTATGCTGTACAAGGAGTGCCTTGGGACAGCCACTCTACATGCAGACATAATGAAATTCAGACCATTTTTACCATCAACAATGAATCCTTCAGAGAAACGTAGTATGAGTTTATCAGCCGGGATGAGGAGCATGTTACATTTGCCACTTTAAACAAGATGAATGGGTCACTCGGCCATTTACATTCTCATACATTTTTATGACTCCCCCATGAAGTGAATTTGATGTATCCGAAACAAGATAAATGATGGGCATAAAGCTTTGGCAGGTCTGACTTTAAACAATCTTTCATTTGATGCCAGTCTTTTACTTTTTACGTGACGTACCGTCTGTCTTCACAACCTTGTACTCAAATATTCGAGGAAGAGCGCACCCCCCCCCCCTTTACAGAGGAAATGTGGCGTCTATGGCAACATAACTCAATATCTGACTAAAATCTTTAAATGTAACACAAAGAACTGCATTTAACGCGACATGTCGTGTCTTACACGCGCGTGTTATTCGGGACAGGAAACATTTTGACCTCCAAATGAGGTGCACAAAGGGATGTTTTGTTCTACCTGCTACACTCATACTCGAGAAACTTGTTACTCAGCCAACTATAGGGGTTTGCTGCGCAGAAGCAAGAAAACCATCTTAAAACCTCACTTTATGGCTGCGTGCCCCTCTCAAAGATTTTTTTTTCAACTGATGCATGTAATGTATGTGTGCACATTTTGGCACAGTGTTTCAGCATGGCGGAAACAGAATTCGGTTGCAGGAAATAGACTGTTCCCAGTCTAATTGTAAGGATTGCGAATGGAGCTGTCTGAAGGTTCAGGATGATCGAAGACGACATCCTCTGCTCTCTCTCACGCTTGTTGTCCCATTATACATTTTATGGCTGATGTTGGATGGTCAGATGAAACAATGGACGCATTCAGGCAGATTCATCTGTTAGAGAGAGCTATAGGTGAACATTGTACCAATCTGGACAGTAGAATGTAAAGGTTTCATGTCACAGCACCGTGTATGGATCCTGTTAGAGACCCCCGTACCGCTGTGTAGTCATTTTAAAGCAGCCTTAGCCCATTTATTCACCAGTGAGCGAAGGCAGTCGCAGTGCAGACAGATTGATGTAGCGCCTGGTCCAGCTAAATGACAATTTTATTTCTCTGCGCCACTTTCCCTGTGAAATATTACCAGCGCACTTTTCTCCATGGCAACTTTTTTGATTGAACCTTTAATGTCAGTCAAGTGAGTCGGTGAACAGAGTACAGTTTGCAACCAAAACACTGACATCATCAACAGCGCTGAGCTGTTTATTGATGGACATTACATGTCACTGTGGACCCATGCGCAGAAAAATACACCAACACATCTGTTTGCATGTGTGTGCGTGTGTGCGTGTGCGTGTGTGTGTGTGTGAGCGCACATTTGATCGCGCACGCCTGTGTGTAGGCGAATTGCCTTTAAGTAGCGGTGAGGTCATCCTTTGTCAGGCAGGCGTGGAGGAGACCGCGGGGAAGGAGAGACAGGAAGTCCAACAGAGTGGCCTTTGTTTGGTTATTCATGCCACACGCTGTAACGCACACCCTAATAGCTGATTACCACGGCCGCAAGAGGCAGCACCACGCTGAGGCAGAGACCAGGAGAGAGAGAGAGAGAGAGAGAGAGAGAGAGGGAGAAAGCTCCATCATGAAAAAAGGGGAGCTCCTGTCTACTGCAGTGGTCCGGGACAAAGCTGAGAGCTCCCAGACGCCCTGTATGATTAATGACTTATGGCCACGCTGTGTGGAAGCCTGGTAATTAGCTACAGGCTGATTAAAGACAAGTAAACCTCTGCTGATAACCTGATTCTGTTTCTCCCCAGCGCCGACACTGGCATGTGGAAGCTCTTACTGCCAGGGTTGCAAGAAACAGACCAACGTTGAGTATGATGAATGTAGTCTCCAACAGGCGTATACAGGCTCTAATTTAAAACTATTTAGCGTGTGACATATTGGCATTGTGCTCTCTCTGTCTCCCTCGGCTCATGTTAGCGGTTTACGTCGCCGTCCAAGTTTCAGGGGGCTGTTGTCTCGAGGCTGTGCCTGGCACACCCATGAATAAAGTTTTGTGCGCAGAATCCCGCCCTTTGGTGTTCTGGTCTTTTGCCTGTTTCGTGGATTTTTGCTGCAAACATTAGCATTTTCTTTATTAGGGAACAAGGGTAGTCATGGCAGCCTGCCACGCAAAATTCGTCTACAGTCCTGGCTGTTCAGTTAACAAACAGCAGGGCTTGGATACGCCAGAAAACAGACAGCATTATTCTGGATTTACCTCAAGCCGCACAATGGGTGCAAAAGTTAGCCAACACAGGAAATGGATAGAAGGGCCATTCCAGGTCTCCATAACAGGAGCCACAATGACCTACATCACTATCCCGAGTAAAGTGTACGCGTCATTACGAAGGAGAAATATATCCCTAGGGTAAACAGATGGGCCGAAAATTCATGGATAATGATTATTTTCTGTAATGCCTTACTGTGTTTTGTCCTGTGTAATGTGTATTGTGTACAGTTACAAGGCTACTGTCTCAATAATGAAATATAGTATGGGCACATGGGCTGATTTTATCCATACATTAAACCGCTATGATAAAGTATGACTCCTTCTTCCTTTTAAATAGCTAGGGATTAGCTGTTCTTAGTGAACAAATGAGCAAAATGCTAAAGTAGCAGTAGGCCTGGAAGTAGAAATAATGTCAAAATAAAATCAGTTTGTAGGAAACCTTGGTTTTATCCCCAGATGTGAACTGGAACACGATAACCTATAGGACATACTGTAAAAATACAAAATTAAGTGTTTTTTAATGTACATAAACCTTAGACATACTGAGACAATAGACACATAAGGGAACAAGAAACAGAATTGCCCAGAACAAGACACAGCACAGATATTAGCCCTCCTTTTTATTTGCTTTTCACCATAGAGTCACGCAGATGCTGACAGCAGTACATACAGTTATTTAATAAAAGCTCACTGTTGTCATGCTGTTTTGAAGAGGAATATTACATCCCACCACAATGCATAAATTGTTTACTTTACTCAAACAGTGAGAATACATCCTCTAGCTAAGCAGTGGGCACTTTTCTGCAAGTTATCGTGTAACACAATTTGTTTGTGAAAAATAAAAATGAGCTCTTATTGAGATTAAATATGTGTGCATTTGTGTGCAGGTCTACGGCAGTTATGGAAACAGTGCCACGGGGCAGTGGGGTATGGGTTAAGATGAGATGCCCAGCCACCCAGCCTTATCCTTTTATCACTCCTCTCATAATTAGGTTGGTGAACATACTGCCTTGTATGCAGTCATATTGACTGGGAGCTTAATCACGTTGCTATTGAGTTCTGTCCCCGCCTGCCCCAGGTGACGCTTTAAAGCCCAGAGTTATGGCCCTGACCTATAGGAGGAAATTAGCTGTGGACACAAGTTTGCTCTTGTCTTCCGTGTGCCTCCCGTGTGAAAATATTTAGCCAGCGCAGAGGGCGACAACATGGTGAGAAATGGACAGAGGAAGCACAATGTTCTGCATAGAGCAGCAGTCTCACACATGGAAAAAATGCAGGTAGACTGGGGAAGTGTGTTCATTTGGCTGGCAGTCCATTAGGCCTGATAGACATTTCACTTACCAAAGTCAAATATAACAGTCTAGGATTCATTAATATAAGGAAGGGGCTGAGGAATCAAACCTACCATCTGGTTTAAGACGACAGTATAATCTAGAACTCATGATTAGGTCTAAAGAGTGGAATTTCACTTTAATCTTTTTCAGGGATAGAAATTTCCATCTGCACTGTGCGGCACATCATTTTTCTTCAAGACAAATGTGCTGTTTTTCATGTTCCAAAATTAGATCTGAAGAAAACTATTAATCATGTCATGGCCTGGGAAAGGAAACAAAGATCTGATTTTTCTCTCTCTCTCTCTCTCTCTCTCTCTCTCTCTCTCCCCCTGTACAGCCTCCCCCCCCCCATCTCCCTTCCTTTATCTGTTATCCTCCTTCCTTTGCTCTATTTTCACCCATGTTTTGGGCAGTCTACCCGAGCCATCTCTCGCATGGGTCATGTTTTGTTTTTTCCCTCCCCTCGTCTCAGCTGTGACTTCAACAGTGAGCAGATATGTAGGCTCGATGATTAATACGAAACGACGAGGCGTCTTGAATTAGCATAGCCGTCCCTCTCCTTGGCCATCCTCCCCGCGGCAGCGGACAACAGATGGTGGCCTGTTTGTATGTGACACTGCAACAAACTCTAAACTGGGAAGAGTGCAAGTCACTGGGACTGCAAATTAGTGAGGCCACACAACTGTCAGGTGCTGGCCTTTCCTGACAGTTGTAGCCCATTACGGGAACATTGATGTTTTCACAGTGTGACAAAAAGGAATCCTTTTCCCCCCTCCTTACAGAGGACCTGTCTGTCAGCCCGCTCTCAAGTCATAACAAATCACTGGCACTCAACTGAGGCTGAGCATTGGGAGCGTCAGGGGAAGATAAATGACCTGCAGGCCTTTGAAGTGCTTTGGCAGTTCAGATGGCTCGGCGGCGCTGACAGAGAAATATACACAACAGCGTAACCAATAATGAGAACATTAAACATTCCTGCCTCCTGACAGGCTGACAGGAAAGCCCAGCCTGGCATCAATCATCTTCCGAGGCATAACCTTGACAATTAGTCTCCTCTCTGCCTCTAGCGCTCACCTCTATCTTTCTCTCTCTCTCCCTCGCTCTCTCTCCAGACTCCAATACCCAGACTGCACTTGCTGCCGGGCTTAAGGTGAAAATGGATGGCAGCAGAATTGGAGGGAAGGACTAGGGCCGCTGTGAGTGGGCCAAAAATGGAAGATTCCCTCTAACTGAGTATTGACTCTGCTGAGTCATGTTTTGAGGAAAGGAAGGTGTCTAGACAACAAAACATGTAGAGGCAACTCATGGGATTTGTAGCGTTATCTTAGTTAGAGGATGGATTCACATGTGTGCCTTCCGTTCACCCATTTTCGCCCTCAATTGTTCTTTTTGAGTCTTATCTTTCTTTTAACTTCCCACCGTTTTTGTTTTGGACCAAGTAGTAATCGTTGAGCAATTTATTATGCACCTGTATATAATAGCATTAAATGTGAAATATTTATTAAAGGCCCCATATTCCATTTGTTTTGGACAGACTTTTCTCCCTTTGAGCTGAACTTTCTCTTTCAGTTGATGTTACACTTATTTTTGCCCTAACTTGATTGGCTATCTGAGAGTCTGGGAGTGGGAGGATCAGTCAGAGACGATTGGTTACAATCCATAAATGATGTCATGCCAAATCTTACTGCAGTACATTCGTCAGAAAGAATTTTTGGCTAAATTACATGTCAGACCTATTTTAAAATGTGTACAGTCCTTTCATGGTCCTTCAGGCATGGACCGCAAAACTGGTATATAAAAAGTTTATTTATTTTATTTACAATAAGGGACCTTTAAGGTGGAATATCATGCCACTTCTAAGCATACCGAGCTTAGCTTTTTGGAAAGAGAAATTCAGATGGCAACTCACACGTTGTATTTAGTAAAGAAATGTATTTAGAGATTACATTCTATTTTATTCTATTTTATTAATTATCTGACACCCCCTATGTAGTAAGTATATATATATAAACATGTAATATGTTTAAGAGCTGCTCTGTACAATAACTTGACACATAGTGTGTTATGTTCCAACCACATCATTTCCTCAATAATAGGTATGTTAAATAGCAGGAGAGGGTGAATTTCCGTAGTCATGCCACTTCTACACAGTACAGTATTTCACTTGTGTTTTCTCCATTAACCATTCGCGTGTAAATCAACACAGACAAGCTGACCCCCAAAATGTTTATGTTCTCCACTTTCCAGCAGTTGTGCAGAGCTCCGGCCAAACATTTCGCAGCACCACCAAGAGAGATGATTTATGTGAAATTAAGACATTTCCCCTTTGACTAGCACATTTGCGAAAAAAGGTATGTCAAGGATGTGAGGAGGAGGGTACAGGCAACCTTTCAAGAGAGTATTTTTTACCCGCTTATTGGAAGAGCAATAAATATCAGGGCGACAGGGCCTTCTCATGGTTACAAAGCCTACCTGCAACTGAGCTGGATAATTAGCAGGCCCTGAAGATGATGTATGACTTTCATTACCCTTTGGGACGGGGCAGACTAAATGAGGACACAGCTAATTGCCGTGCAAAGCAGTTTGGCATGATGGGGAAAAATGCAGGCCCAGCCCACTCTCTCTCTCTCTCCCGCTCTCTCTCTCTTTCTGCCAAAATAAGAAGGCCCTGTTGCAGTTGTGGGTCTGTGATCTCCCTCCCCTTCATACCTCTCTGCCCACAGGAGTTCACTGAGTGTCCATAAATCAGGAGCTGCTTACAGTGGAAACTGCCTCAAGTCATCAACATGCAATCATTTGAGTGACAGATTTTACCCTGGCTACACATTACAGCTTCAGACCCCCATATTTGGTATATTTTCGAATCTCTACTTTATCTTCCTTCCTGCTCACCTAAACTCTTTGATTCTGGCCATGTCAGGATTCCTTAGTATGAATTGCATCCTTAATAACTATTTACCACATATAGTACTGCAGCTAGCGAAAAAACTAACTTCTCGTGCTCTGAGATAACAGCAAACAATTTATTATCAAATTTATTATCAATTTATAAATGTAAAATATATGATCAAATGTCTGTTAAATGGCATAGTACAAAAAAAAATCCAAGAAATGCTTAAAAATAAATGAATATTAGATTCTGATTAATTGTCAATGACGTTGAGGTGCAAAGCATTGTGGGACAGTTTTGGTTTTATAGAGTTCATGGTGTGCATACTTGAAATTCTTGGTTATCTATGGTGGATGCTGACATTGTTCGCATACCAACCCTGCATACTCAAATTACATATTATTATATAGTATCAAGGCCTTTGCCTCTCCCGTTTCCTTCTTGCACTCACCACATTTGTTGACTTCTTGAACAAGGGTCACATGATCTATTATTATACAAAGTGGGTGAGGGAAGACAGGGAGAGGGAAAGAAAGCAAGTGAGAGGCAGAAAGGCAGAAAGACAGAAAGAGACTATTAGCTGGAAAGTATTTCCAGAACCATCCTTCTTGGGATTCCCAGTGGTGTAAAGCTAATGTTTAAAATGGCGGGGTTAAGTATGCTAGCACCTATTACAACGGCAAAGCCCTGGACTCCTGCTGACATGTCATTCCAATCTTAGCAAGGTTCTTGTTCATTATGGGATAGATGAGGACACTTGAGGTTGTGGAGGGGCTATGTGTGTGTCTATAATAGCATATACTGTATGTGTGAGTGAGAGAAACCTATTTAATCAGTAGGCCCTAGCTCTTCTTTTCAACCCTTCAATTCTCACCGGAATCAAAATGGAATATTATGATATTAAATCATAATTTGTAAATTATCATCAAGTGACCTATGGTCCACCTTTAACAATTACCATTAATATGAAAACTGAAATCTCATGAGAAGTAGTTTATATGAAAGCTACTCATTCCCATAATAGAAATCTGACACTTCCATTGACAATGTTAATTCATAATTGTAAATGTTAACAATATGATAAATGCAGGAAATCATGAACACTGGTAAGTCTAAAACAAGTGAAATGTGATCTATTTGATTAGATTTATACTTTTCTGAGTTAATGTTCCCCCTGCGCTTTACCCTCGATTAAGCTAATTTTCATCGCTTTACGTTCTAATGGGGCTCAATCCATGCATAGAGGGTCGATGCCCGTGTCTGCGACCATAAAACATTGTGAGGCAGCACTATCACCAAATGATTTTGTCAGGCAATAAATGAACGCACAGCCTGATAATTCCCCTCTCAGCACACACATTGGACTATGTTTGAAGCTCACTGTTATGGAATGAAGCAATTTGGTTTTACCTTTACCGGCTACATGTGTCAGTGGAGAATTTTGGCCTCAGAAAGGACAAGGAAAGGCTTTTGAGCTGTCAGGGATGGTTTACATTGGTTTTTTCTCATCTGTGCTGAACTTGAAAGGTACATGCAGCCTAGTTTAGATCTCAATGAGGCACGTAACCCCAATGATGTAAGGAGAAGCGAAGCAACCTATATAATAGTGCTGATAATGCTTTTTTGCTTTTGAAGGGGAACACTAATATTTCTTATAACTTTTCAGTTGAGCAACATTTCGTTTTTGCCAAATTTAAAGAAGCAACACAACTACTGGAAATGGTAATTTCATATTATATTAAATTAAATATTTTATATATTCTTTGATTGATGCCTCCATAACTGTTCTATTGGTTCTCTCGCCCGATCTAGTTCTTTATACGTAACATAGGGCTGGGTATTGGCAAGGACCGCACAATATGATACTTATCAAGATACATTGCAATACGCTACATATTGCGATACATTGCAATGCTCTACATGTCATGAATATTTTAAAATAGAGCTGAAAATACAACTTGCTGTGTACTACCTGGGTAGTCTAATATGTATTTCACATTATATTGATAACTCAGCGGACAAATTGAGTCAAAACGATTTAATTCAATACTTTCATTCCAATTTATTAGAATGATATTTTAAATCCGTTTAAAACATGAATAATGTACTGATGATTGAATTATATCCTTCATTTTGTATCTACTCCCTGTCTTGTTCTGTATATTTTCCTTGTGCTTAATTAAAAATTGTTTTTCAATGTATCAAAACGTGGGGCTAAAAAATATTGCTATACTCTGCTGTATCGATTTCTTTTGCACAGCCATAACGTAAACATCGGGTAAACTCTGGCATTGAGTTTCTTGTTGTCCAACATAGAGCTCTTTGATGAACACAACAGCGAGGGAGGAGACCCTGGTGGTATCTTTTGTTTGTCTCAAGGTGAGAATTGTTTTTGTTCTCACAATTCGCACAATATCTCCTTTCTTAGCAACACAGCTTAGAGGGGCACACATTTAGAATGATTCATTTCCCCCCTCGCTCTCCCCTTGCGGATGTACTGTGTGTGTATGGCTTATGTGCAACCATGCAACCCCACAGACATCTGGTTGTTCCAGAAGTGCATTGAATGGCACGTTCTAAGCAAGCCATTTGTAGTGGGTTCTGGAAATCATTTTAAAAGTGGGAAGTCATTCTTTGACTTAGAAAAATGTGCGGGAATTGCTCCAAGATCATGTTAGCATTTTCTTATCCCCCATTTAAAGAAACATGCCAAACTAATCTCTAATGTAGCAACACAGCATAGTCAACATATCCATCTATCAGTTTTTTGCAATTTCATAGAAAGTCAGTGTAGTTGTGACAGCAAGAATGTCAACGACGTTATAGTCAACCATGAATAAACATTTAAACAGTTTTGGCTAAACTGAAAACAATATGCATACAACTGTAATGGGCTTTGCTGGCCCTGTAATGTTTTGACTAGTAATCTAGACATTTTGGTTTCAAATACGAACCATGTGTTAGGTTAATATTAGCACTATGGGCCAGCAAGTTTAATGTTGCTGTTTCTGATCAATTTCTAATATAATATTCCTACCTGACTACACTAAACTTGTAAAACAATATCCAAAGTTGGAGGAATTTTGACTCTCCCCCTTTAACATAACATGTCTCTACTAATTGATTGTATTCTAGAACATTTGGTTTTATTGTTTTTGGCAATAAGGAAATCACAGGAACCAATGAATTATAGTGAAGCAGCACATACATTCAGCCAAGGCTATTATGTAATGAAGTACAAATGAAATTGTATCCGCATATCGTCCAACTTTGTTGTTTATATTTTTCATAAACTCTGGGCAGGGTGCTGAAATAAAACCGGTGGGCTTTTGAATGAAACCTGACAGGCACCAATAAATCACGCTAAATCACAAATCGATAACATATACCTCCTAAATTATGAATAATGGCCAGGCGGTCATAAACGAACACAAGCACAACTCAGCAGGCCATTCATTTCGTGGCAGCACAAAATAAACAGACACATTTCTTTCACGGCACTAATACATTTTCCTGAAAAACTCCAAAGAACAGTCCATCTGCTTCAAATAATTTTTAATTTCCTTTTCTGTCCTGTCCCCATTAGGTATTCCGTAGAGATATTTGCGAAATTTTTTCATTTACCTCCTCCCATCTGTATCCAATTACCCTTCTCCCTGTACAGGGCCTGTGCCTGGTCTCTCTCTCGAGTATGAGCATGAAATACCCCCACCTGTACCTTAAGCAAACTTTATGCATGTTTTATTATCTGTGAGAGGCTGTGAGTCATTCACTGTGTGCTCTGGTGGACTTGGATTGGGCCTTGGGCTTGATGTCTTCTGGCTCCGGCTATAGGAACACCTGCACTTCCTCCCGTCACCCTCGCTCTCCGTCCAAGCTGATCTATTAGCTGGTTAAATGGCCCAGCAGATGTTCGCAGGCCAGCGGGGGAATTCGGGAGGCCTCGTGCTTGTGACCGCTTCACCGGTGATGCTTGGAGGATTTTCACGGGGAGTAGAGGACAACGACGCGTTTGAGTTCATTTATCACTAAATCACATTTAGGTAAACAATCCCCGCAGGTGTCATCAGTGCTAACTGGCTTTTAAAAAGATTCCCTCATTTCCCACGGACCAAATCTTACTTAGCCGCTTTTTAAATGGCCGGGGTTTGAGAGAAGCCTATTTCTGCATGCGGTGTAGTGCTGCTGTACTGATATTACCCCTCTTGACCTTCCAGCGTTTTTGCCTGTGGAATAAATTACATAATGTCAGTGCAACCTACTGGCTGCAAGAGTTTTATGTACATATTGACAAGCACAATGTCTTCAAATGGACATGCTGAATACTTTGACAGTGTGTTAATAAAACATTCAAAGTGCCAATAGAGAAAATGCGTGGTTTAGCGCTGTCTGTATGGGAGGGCATGTCAGGAGGCATGGTTCATGGGACTCGGGATTGGAAACAGGTGAGGGCCATCCTTACTCACCTGTCTCCCTAGTAAAAGGCTGCAGCGGGGACGGGAGGGAGAAAACGGACGCGGGAGGAACCACCCTGAGTGTGTGTTAAACAGTGAGATCTGTGAATAAATACATCAGACACAGCATGTTCGCAACCAGCTCACAGTGTGTGACGGTTACGGTGCTGCACTGGCGCTCGAACATATCGGAACCCGCACAACCCGTTGCTCTCTAGGCGCATATGTTGCAAAAGATGGCTGTCACGCAGGAGGCGCTGTTCCAGTAGTCGGCAGCCCAGACACAGGCTCTACTGCACGTGGTACGGCAACAGGTGAGGCACACCCTACCAGCGGGGAGGGTGATACTGGGCCGCACCGGCCGGAGCACCAAGGACCACCGAGGACCACCGCCGTCAACTCCGGAAAGCCCGTTTGGAGGAGGGAGACCGTCCATTTGCCTTTTCGCGATGGGTCCTGGATTTGGTGAGGAGGTGGCTGCAGCCCGGGGAGAGGCCTGTGGACCAAGTGCTGGACCAGGTGCTGGACCAGATAGCCC
>JAOEHI010000007.1:2749039-2777783 GCA_025447815.1 Percopsis transmontana | reverse complement strand
CCAGATAGCCCCGCCAGCAGTTCGTGGACGGACCGCCAGTGGCGACGGCTCGTTGGGCGAGGTGCCATCGACCGGGGGACCTGGACCGGGCAGTGGAGCTGGCCAAGGATCATTGGGAAGGAAAGGCGGTCTAACAGAGGGAGGACCACCAGACAGGGATGACTGCTTGGCAGCGGTGGGTGACCGGAGCGTCGGCGACGGCCGAGGCAGGACCACGGAAGCCATTCTATTCGCCCCGCCACCCTGTGCCGGGATGGGGGAGACAAGCAGTGTCCCCTGATGGAGGTTGGCCAGGTGGTTCGTGGTGGCGGCGCCTCCAGCTGCTTCTTCCGGGCTAGAAGGGACGTACTGTACCGTGTTCTGGTAAGGATCCAAGGGGCTACACACCAGGCGATGCAGCTGCCAGCCAGAGGATATATATATATATATTTATATATATACCTACTCTGTATGTGTGTTAAACAGTGAGCTCTGTAAATAAAAGTCAGACACAGGCTTTTTGCAACCAACTCACAGTGTGTGTTACTGTGCTACACCGTGCTACGTATATTCAAAAGTCAGAAATCACCTTCTACTTCATGAATTATAACTGAGTAACGGTCTGAGTGAGTATACATTACTTTATGTTTGCTTCCAACCTGCTTTTGGCATTTTATTACATCAGGTTGGATGGCCATTGTAATCGCTGCAGCCCCAAGGTGTGAATTGTGTCTGAGAAGGTGCATATTGCATGGTGATCCTATGTTCACACAGTGTTTATCCTTCCCCCCACTTTTTGCTCTCACCCTCGACTGACCTCCAGGGCATTTCAGCTCAAAATAGGCAGTATCTCTACTGGTGTTGTGACAGACTGGACAACAGGACGTGACAGCTAACCAAGCCTTATAAAACAAAGAACGTCTCAGTTTAAAGTACTGGGGAAAAGTAACCAAGCTCGGTGAGGCCCCAAGAACATGTTTGGCTAGTTTGGCTTATACTGAAGTTTGGGGGTTTGATTGATAAGTTGCTGTTGTGATTGCTGAGATTGCATTCGGGGTGTAACTTGACATAGAACATGTGGCTTGATTTACATCACTCCTACTATGCCAAGCAATTTGAGAGGACAAGCCTGACAAGTAGAGGTAGGATAGAATGACATTTTCGGTAAAAGAGCAATAATTTATGTTTTCCGGGGCCAGCTATTAATACCCGACTGGTCTCGGAGCAGTACCGCTTACACAGACCTTAAAGGCCATGCAGTACATGCTGTCACTGGTGTTTTCATAAATCTTTCCAAGAGGAATTCAGTACTGGATGTAGATGCTTGTTTGTGTGTGTGTGTGTGTGTGTGTGTGTTTGTGTGCTATCAATAGAATGCACCAGCTGGCTTTGAGTGATTTCTTATACCGCCTTACTCCCATCATTTCGGATGACAAATCTTACAGAAACTTTTGTAGGAAAACTGGGCTCAAAACTGGGTTTATAGACACACCCACTAAACTAATATCTTCTAATATCAACGTATCTTATGCACAAATATATACACTCTCTTTTATTTATTTATTAATTATTTTATTTCCATAACTTGTTATTGTTGAATGTTACCCCTTTGGTAAGAACACCAATTAATCCACTGTCTAAGCTATCCAAAGTGTAAAAGAATCTATATGTTGATATATTGTTGATTTATTTGTGTTTTTCCTTTTGATTTTCCAATTAACACAATGTGGGCTCTAGTTTCCTGACGGCTCAAGGCCAGCGGTAGTGCTAACGCAGACGTAATGATTGAGCGCAACGTTGTTTTTCACTTCGCCTGGGCACCATGACATTGCTTGCACCAAAATGGGCGTGGGGGAGCAGTAGAGGGTGTGTCAGTCAAAATCAGGTGCCACAGTGCTAGTTTGGTGTAAAAAAAAAACACAACTATTGCGCTAGCGTCTCTGCCTGGTCAGACCCCCCACTCCTACTCTAATCCAATCCTTTTACAACTGCGCCGCAGTTGTGTCCGCTTACCACCGTCCCGAAATTAGCAAAGAAGTATTGGCCACACCTTAGATCGACTTGCGCCGCGGACTTGCACCGCGGACTTGCAAAGTGGACTTGCAACTAGGGTCCTGTATGTAGGAGGGTTCCTCTGTTAATTCCAGTAAGACCAGTTTATTCCACTGAAAACAAAATGCATATAGCTTCATACAGGCTACATAACCTTTCTCAAGGAACATACAGTAATTGCAAGTGTCATATGGCAATAAAAAGCAACAGAATGTAACATTTATTTCCATGTAAAACTTACAGATTATTACTTTAATAAGGCTCATATATCCAGCTTGATAAGAGCACCTGCTTTCTCCACATAGGTCCTAAGGGTGATGGAAAAGGGCTACAATTTTTGACAGTGTACTGCAAGGCTTATTGGTATCAGTAAAAAGCCTTTGGTCTTCTTCAGAGAATTTACTGGTACAATGAGGGATAAGAAGACACTGGCGGATATGTGGCTGTTCCTGGTCCTGACAGTTTTATGGCCCTGTGAAACTCAAGAAAGGCCAAGCTAGTTTGTTTCCAGACGCTTATAAACTGTACCAACCTAACCCCAAACACACTAAAACTGGAGATTTGCTGTGTTGACTTTTAGACTTTGATCATGTTTCTCCTTTGCTACATGCTATCGTGTTTATGTCGGGGCAGAGTGGGCAGTAATGACTTTATGCATGTATGTGTGTGTGTGTGTGTGTGTGTGTGTGCATGTCTATACTGCATGATTATACTGAGTGTAAACAGATAAAGAAGCATATAAGTGCTATCTAGTGTAGCGGAGCCTCATGTCAGGATGTCACATTTCACCTGGCTCTGACAATCCCATTTCTATCCCTGAACTGAAATCAGATCATTGTGATACCAGGGTCACTGTTCAGAAATGATTCATCAGAGGGGGAGATCCTGATGAGGCATTAGCTTTTTATCTGATAGCTTAGCTCTGGATTGTATTTAGAACACACACAACCTCTCGTGTCTGATTCTGGCTCTAACCTTATATTGTCCAGAGCAGTCTTAAAATCGAATACAATGGAAATTAAATTTAGGTGAGTGCCACAATTTTAAAGCAGGGGCTGATGAGGTTATAACACTTGCTTAGGTTAAGCTTGTAACACACTGCTTAGGATAAGATGCCATATTGGCAGCCACGCATAGGTTTCTTCTTTCAATATAGTTTGCATATAGCTTTGGATGGTAAAAAGGCAGAAAGGAGTGCTAACCAACCAACTCTACAAGTCTACTGCTACACTGGCCACAAGAAAGTGCTACTATGTTATTCAGTTGGAGGTGCTACACCCATCACATAATATAAGCCGCATTTGTCCTAAGAGTGATATTTTTTCTTCACTGGCATGGCTACGCAGGGACTTGACAATGGAAAAACTATACAGAAATGCCTTTGCAAAGATTACAATGTATTCAAAAAACGGAATACTGTGCTAGAGGCAATTTCTGGCATCTGTGCAATGTGTAAATGTAGTTTACCGCAGCGGGAGATGTCTCCGCCCACAACGTTGTAAACACTGTGACGTGACTTTGAAAACGCGGCTGTGTGTAATATGCATATGTCACCGGTCGAGTCCCGCACTGCACTCGAACCCAGATCCCCGGCGTGGGAGGCGGACGCGCTAGCAAGGAAAACTAAAACCCAATGGGCTCTAGCATCTGTCACTAGCACGTCTCTTAAGGTGTCGGGGAGTACACATATATGCTGCAGGAGTAGTAGGTAGTAGTGGGTTAAATTATACGCCATGCCGCTCTCCGTCCCCCTTCTGTGTCATGCTGTGCCTGTGGGAACTCTCTTCCTGACACATAAACTGCACCAATTCCCCTGAGAAAGTGTTTTTTCCATTTTCGTCCACTGTACTATCCAGTACAGACACACATATCAGCAGATCAAAGGGGTCTCATGCTATCCAACGTCAATACTAAAAGTAATTCAAAGTTAATATTTTACCATAGAAAATGACCCTATGCAAGTTTAAGAGAGTATTAACTAATTATATTTCGATATCAGCTCTTGGCAGAATGCCACTCCTGATCCCACTCTGGTTTTCAACCATTTTGGAAACCATAAATGGAGAAGGACATAACTCAAACCAACCTCCTAACCCTGAACCCCAGGAGCATCAATAGCACTAATCCGGTGTCCCAGCATTCCTCTGCTCTTCACAGGAAACTTGTCAGCTCCGTGGGCCCTGCATGCTTGGCTGTCAGAGCCACTTCAGGGCGATGGATGGCAGGACAGGCTGCAACACATGCATGGCAGTTTCTCCCCCTTGCTAGTGTTAGCTTACAGTGGAAAATGCTAATCGCTCCTCATCCAACTCTGTCCATCAAGGAGGTAGTTAGATGTTAGAGAGGCCAGGAGACAGACCTTTAGGTGAGACCTCTCTGGGGGTGTCACGGAGAGGTTTGAGTTAAACGTCTTGCTAAATTAGCTGATGATGTTCCTCTTGTCATTCGCATTAAGGAATTAAGAGGCAGTAAGGCGCATCTCAGACAAAAAATGCCCCCTTGCTTACACTGCACCATGTCTTTGTTGGTAAATGTGTTGCACATATCCAATATACTGTATATAAGTTGGTTGCTATGGAACCCAACGTCACACTGGTAATTATGTGGGATCGTATGCCTTTACATGGGCTCAGTTGCTGGTCCAATTAAAAAGTCACTGCTGCAAAGCCAATGACAAAATAAAAACATCATGTCCTCCTTTCTAGTTTTATAAGTCTGTTTATTGGGATTTATTTATTGCTCTCTGGCAGGTTCAACATGATGATCTCTTATCTTAAGTATCAGTCAAAATAGCACTCGGTAAGAACCACTTGACGTGCGACTTGAGAGCTAGCAGGGATGCGGTTGTCCCCGAGGGGTCTGGTTTCGGTGCTGCATTACTGGGACTGCCAAGCTAACGGCCCCACCTGCCCACTGGCTACAGCCAGCTGGCCCACAGGATGATTAACAGCTAGCGTAAACTTACTCAGCAGGGTCTAAGACACATTTGTGCATTCGCTCACACGTAGGAGTGTTATGTGACGCTAAAAGCTATTATAGAGCAGGGGCCCACACCAGGCAGGAATGACATCCATAAATGTTTAGTAGAGCTGTCCTGGACAGTTATCACTTTTCAAAAGGGGAGGCCTGCTCTTGTCAATAGAAGCACGATCCGGGATATCAAAGGAGCGGATTCACGCACTGCAGAATGTCGGCAATTAGCCTGAAAACCTGGAGCCCATATCTGTATTGAGTCCTCACCCCCTGCTTCCTCCATAAAAAGGAGAATGACATCATAAAGCTTAAACCTGGTCTTAATATCAAACTCCCCTGCTCTAACCCCTGAGAGCTTTTTGATACCTTTGATTTTCATTTCTCATGGCCAGGGCTCTAACAATCTTTGGGCGGGATGTACCAAAAACTAGCTTTTGAAATATCTTTTGAAAAAGCTGCAACCAGTCCACATTCATGTCCACCTTCAGTTATAAGGTCAGTGAAATGAATTTTATCAGCGTTACAAAATGCATGCTATTCAATTTATTCAACCGGTTTGGTAGTGCTTGTTCGTCCGAAGCAAGTAAAGTAAGATGCAGTGTTCATTTCCAGGCTTATTTTATGTAATAAAAAAGACCATATCTTTCCATTTGATTTCTACATTTACAGCGCGTCTGCTTGTTTTAGAGACAGAGAATCGTGCTTGCAGTACAAATGGATCTGAGGGCATCTAGTCTTTGTTATCCCATTATTTCCCTGCTAATGGCCTGCTAGAAGAACTATGTGTAATGCATGAAGACAAGTCTTTAAAATCGTGATAAAATGGAATGCTTCACAATGATTTCAAACACACATAGTCACAGCCAGCGCGCAAATTCTAAAAATACAATCCTACATTTATAAAGAGATGAAATCGCTTTTTACTAGGTAATTTGTACGGTTTGTACGTAGATATTGACAAGGCAAGCCATGGCCCAGCAGATAGTTAGTATTCTGCATAGAGCTCCTTGGAAAATAGGGTGTTTTCTATGGTTTCCATTAAAGACTGCAGGCAACAGCCTTACTCCAACTCCAATTAATTTCTACACCTCATTCATATTACTCTTCTATGTTAAGTGCAATGTTTTCTAATTGCATTTATCATCAACACCCCCACTTAAGTTCCCTCAGTATATTTATTATCTCGCTAACTGCGTCTAAATTATTAAACCTTAATGATGTGGGCTCTGAAAATATGTTGTCCTTTATTTTCTCCACAGAGAATCAATGTTATACATTAGCAGTATAAATTAAGTAATACTTTACCTAGGCATGTTGCCGCCTTCAATATTTCCCCCTCAGTGAGATGCATTCTCACAGCGCGGGCCTTCCAGGGTCTCTGGGGAGGGGATGATGTAGTTCATTCTAATGATAGAGGTAGGCGCTGGTAATGGTTTAAATGATACATTTGTGCTAGACCAGCAGAGAAAATGCATGGGAGAGAATCTGGCCAAAACAGGATAATTCACAGTCCCACGGGGGTGTGATGTCATCGTACACAGTATGCGAACACTTCTGGGAGGCCTTGCATGCAACAAATTGCTCTATATTCTTCCATGAAATATGTGGGTTGGTAATAGAAATGGGCAATATATAGTAAAGTCCATCAGACTTAAAGGTTAATTACAATAGTTACAGTAGTCCTACCTTTTTATGTTGAAATTGGCTGTTATTAATCAACTTTAGGGCCCCTTACAGCATCGTATGGTGGGAAAAACATCGGGGACTGGCTCAACGTAATATCTTTCATTAAGAGTATTTGAGATACTTCTTTTAATGTGAAAATTATTGCAGACCAATTTTGAAGTAATAAATTCTTAAAATGCAAAATAACGCTTATATAAATGGTGGTTGCACATTAACAATTGGCATTGTTTGTAATGAATGAGTTCCTTTCTTTTAAGTTCACCTCATCATCATCTGTTAAACTAATCTAAATGAACTGCTATGCTAGCGAGAGCAGCCTTAAGATAAACATAGATTACGGCATTGTTTCATAGCAAGAGCACCATCCATAACACCTTTCCTCAGAGCGACTCCAATGACATTAACAAGCTAATGCTAATACGAGGGTACATTACGAGTAATTTGTAAAAGCCTCTACAAAGCTTGTGACTGATGACACAGAGGATGCAGATATAGAAGTAGTAGACATTTTCAGTGAGGTTGGCTCGACGTTTTCCTGACCAAGGGAAGGCTCCTCTTGTCTCGTATCTCCTGCTGCTACTGAACACTAATTGTGCGATTCTTCTTGTCTGCATCAACTTCAGCCCGACAGGTTATTTCAGCTTGTTATCGGGAAAACATTTATCCACTTGGAATTATTACTGTGCTAGGGCCACTGGTGAAACACAAACAGTAGTGAATCTTGTAGAGTTATGGTAAGGCCTCTCCTCATTAGATGGCCAATCGACTGGCGGAGCACAGGGCCCAATCCCGGCCCTTTATTGAGTGTTAAGGAGACACAGACTGACATTTTACATCTCTTGCTTCTTCATGAGTGGCTGGAGAGAAAATGGCTGCCATAGATCCTGGCTCTGAGGAGCTGCATGGAAGGTCAGACTGCAACGAAGCATCCTTATTTATGAGAAATGGAAGGGCCTTCACATTTGACACATGGATAAAAAATAGGATGATGGAATTAAATAATAAAAGTGGTTACTCTGTAAGTAATGTGTCATTCGGCTCAGGATACAACTTTGCTGCATGAAAAGGATCACTGTGTTCCCAGAGTTAACAGAAGTCCCCCAGCACAAGCCTAAACAATGTTAACTAGACAAGTCACCCAATCTCATCTTGTCTGTATTGACTTATTGAGCAGAGGCAGAAGGCTGCATTGTTGTGCGTGAAACACCCTCATAGCCCAAGAATACACAGTGGTCCTGTACTTCTGGGGGAGCTGTACTTCCATTCCCTGGCAATTATGAGCCTCACCTGGCAACGCAGAAGACATCCCGATGCCTAACAATGTCGCAGAGGAACTCTCTCTTCCAAACTAGCCGCCTAAATTGGCTTTGTAGCCATGACCCAATTAAAGTTGAAATATGGTAACTGCGGCAGCCATTACAGAGCCGTGGAGATCTCCTGAAGGTTAGGCATTGGAAGTAATATGTGGTGTGTGGACTTGTGCTTACACAGCAGAATAAAGCAGTGTGATGACGGGACAGAGGAGAAAAAGCAAGAAACGAGCGGCAGTATATAAATAAATAAATAATAACACTAAGATAGATTTCCTATAGGACAAATATTGGAGTTGCTGAGAGCACAGGAAAGATCAGTGTTTCAGCCCAAGACTAGACTTACCAGCATCTCATCTGTATCATTACAGCAAAGATAAACCAAATCGTAAACGTTATTATTGTATGCTCAGTGTATAATGTGAGGAACCCGACCATCTTAGCAGTGAATAGATGGATATAGTGTATTTAAATAACATTTGATGAAATTGTAGAATGTAAAAGAGAACTAAACATAAAGAAAGTAAAAATACATTAACAGTTTGTTTAAACTGTTGAGTTTTATAGAGATAATGTGTAATCTTTAGTAGAATTCTGGCCCCAATGGTGCAAGTTTTACAGAAAATGGGTCCCTGTAAATCTAATCTCATCTAATGTGCCGCCTTTTAACCTATTACACTATTCCTGGATAATTGTTCACTTAAATAGTTAGGTATACTGTATGATTGACCCTGTAGTGTTGACTTATCCTGGCAAATTTAATTTGAATTTAATTTGTATTTATTTGTATTCAAATCCCCCCTCCTGGTATACTTTATATTGTGTTTATACTCTCGTTCTCTAAATTTTTTTTTATTTTATTTAATTTTATAAAATAAATAATGAAATAAAAAAAGTTAGGGATCATGCATTCATCATCCCTCCCTCATTTTCTTACTGGCTAGGTTTCTCTGGCCTGTATGCTCCTGACACCAGAGTAAGAAATGTACCCTGTAGCAGCAAAGGATTCTGATTTGATATAAGCACTCAAACCTGTCTGCCAAGAGATATGGCCTCTGTCACCCTTTGCTAGGATTGATTCCTCCTTGCCCTTAAATGCAGAGCATGCAATGCAAGCCAAGGACGCTCCCTGCCTGGTCAAGTAATGACAATCGTCTTTAAGGAATAATGGCCTCGTGCCACGTTTGAAAAGTTACCAGGCCGCTCTCAATAATGAATTCCCGCTCAATGACACATTGATAGATTCCCATTCTTCAGATTGGACACTGCTGCAGTTTAATTGACAAGAAATGAATTCAGGAGGTTGGAAGGGAAAGGCACGGATGAGATGGCGGGAGGAAGGAAGTGAGAGGGGGACTAAATTCTGTGTGATCAGCAAGGTTTCAAACAATCATTGGCGAAGTGAAGTCCCTGCCATATCTATAAGTCATCATGTTTTATAGGCCATTAGGATCTCCAGAGAAGGGCTGTGTGGAGACTGTGGCTTTTTGTCGAAATTAAAATGTCAGCGAAGAAGAAATAAAACAAAACAGGGAATCTGCAATTAATTACCTGGCCATAAAAATTCAATAATCGGGAGGTGATACTGTTTTCGGCACGTCTGATCGCTGCAAGCTGGAATAGAATGCATTCATCTTCCCAAATTAAATTTCTAATCTAAAAAGGGATACTTGCTGAGAAGGTAGAGGGCCTTTAGTGTTAGCTCAGAATACTGAGTCTGTGCTTTGGTTCAACACCAGTAGGCTGCAAAGAACATTGACTTATGACTGACTTCCTAATAATTTAAAGACAATGAGCAATAGGTAGATATCATTAACTTCAGTTCCACTGAGGAGCATTGATTATATTTTTGTATGAATTATTGTTCCCATCAATGGTGAGACATTAGCCTAAAGTAAATTGCTGCTAGTGATTTTCAGCATAATACATGCCCTCTGGATGTGGCAATAGATATTCAATAGTGTAAGCGCTTTTAATGTGGGAGAAGATACAGTGTAATGAATGTTTCATTGACTTTCATTTGCTCAGCTGGTTACAAAACTACAGGTGATATGTAGTTCACAGCCAAAATACAAAGTGTGCCCAGCAGCAGAAGTGAATTTGTGGATTTTGTCACTGTAAAATTATCTGACTATCTAACTCCATGAGTTAATAAAGGACATGACTTATGAATTAACTCACAATCTAATCATTTGTGAGTCAATTCACCTGCTAAACAGTGTGTGGCTATATTTCTTAATGAAATTCTAAATTGACATAATTAAGATCATTGCCATTATAATTAGGCCCACTGTCCTTAGCAATTAATGTGCCAAACACCGTTTCAGTACAACAAAAGATAATACATGCTGTCACAAACCCCAACTGGGATAAATTGTGCAAGTGTGTATAATTGCTAAACTGGTCATTTACCTCCCTTTTAAGGCTAGCATCTAAACACGCTTGTAACATACTAGCTAACTCTACATAATTTTTCAGCCATTATACCTCATACATTTCCATCAGAAATGTTGATGTTTATCCATATTTTTTACATTTACATTGCCTACTACTTTGTGTTAATTTCTCTTCTTATGATTAGCTTGTTGTTGATTGCTATGATTTCCTGGCACTTTTAAAGAGGAACAAAACACGAAGCTGAAAACATTGTAGGAATAGCACCATCTACAGGCTGAACACAAGCGATCGCAATTGTATCTGATTCACTCAAATTCTGTGCCATGTGATGTTTCTTGGCATGTGCGTTCATGGTAACGTCACCTTGCACACATTTGAGCAAATACTGATACAGTCAGTTTAACAGCCATATCACCACAGTGCCAAATGGTTAACACCCATAACATCTAAACATCCAAGCCTGTTTCAGGCAAACAAGGGCATTTAGGGATATACACAAAGAGTAAGGTCACTGACAGACACACCCTGCTAATGCACTGTACAGTGTATCATTTGATTCATTATGTTTGCATATTGCAACTTCAATTTGAAAAATCCTCTCCTCCGAAAGCCTTACTAAGCACGAGTTTGAAAGAAGGGCAAACGGTCTATGGCAGACACTTTTGGGACTCAGCAATATCCCTGTCGCAGAGGAGAAACCGTCTCGATGCACACGGAGGTCTGAAGGGGAGGAGTGGTTTTAATTTGAGGAATGCAGAGGTACTATATTTCACCCTCTGCTGTTGTCTCACATTATCTTGGTAAACATCCCAGGTACTAATATGATATATTGTCGAGCAGTCGGTGTTTCATCCAGCTCCCTGCGTGATTGATGAATGACTGCGAGATGAAACGGGGACAGAGATTGATGGCGGCCTGGCACATAGAATATGTATGATTATCAGCTGCATGCTGAAAGTAGCTCCGTTTGAATGATAGGCGCAGGGAGAGAGCTCTACTAAATGACTCCATTCCCCTGGAGAAGTAACAAGAGGGGGTATCTGTCTGTCTCATTGTTCCCTCACAGGGATTTTCCGCGAAGACAGTTGAAAACACAAAAATCGAAAATGCTTTACTTCTCTAGTTTAATACACTAAGGAAAGATAACTAAACAGATATCTCAAACATATTAAGTGTTTACTTTACAATATAGGATAATTTTGACATACAGTAAATGCAAGTAACAAAT
Organism: Percopsis transmontana; assembly: GCA_025447815.1. Lineage (NCBI taxonomy): Eukaryota > Metazoa > Chordata > Actinopteri > Percopsiformes > Percopsidae > Percopsis > Percopsis transmontana. Next base: position 2,766,158 of record JAOEHI010000007.1, on the reverse strand, counting down.
AAATTCATGTTAACCATCACTATGAATCCATTAGTTATTGTATTTCTTCATTGTAATTATTTGAATCATTGGTACTTTTGAAGAAAGGATCCCTGATCACTTAAAAAACCTCTAGTCAGAATAAAGCTCCCATCTTTATCAGTACAGAAGTACAGGCTGAATCTTATGGAGTATTATTTTCATTGAGTCCGTCAAAGCAATTCTTAAACTCTGTTGTTATAGGTGCAGTATAAATAAGGTTTGTTATTATAATACTAGACCACACACGCGTCTGTGTCTACACTCATCAACGTTTAAAAAGATGTGACGGTAATTCTCGGTAAGACGGTAAGAGTGAAATTCTCCAGTGTTAGCTTGTCTCCTGTGATAAAGTAATTCTGTATAATCTCTGATTTAGTTATAATACCCATTGGCAGCTTTGAGTGCTTTGAACATTCAACTCACTAATGTATTGACAGGGCGTCATCATAAATCCGAACCCTATGGGCCATATTGATCTTTTATTGATCTCTGAGCTTGCTGATTTTCTGCATGTCACTTTCAGAGCCCACACACATGCTAGATATGAGGCATAGTTTACCCACAAAGGGCATTATATGGAAACTTTTCTACATCTTTGAAATACTATGGTGTTCTGACTTGCATTGCACCCTGGAGAGGACTTCGATTTATACAATTCTTATGTAGTTGTAAATAACACTAATGCACCGTGGCGGATTGGTCGGGGTAATTGTTTATCTACGTGTTTGACAATATTGTTGACAAACGCTCCACATACAGCCTAGCCTATGACATTAGCTCAGCCCGGACGTGCACTATAGTTCATAGCTTAAACCTGAGAATGCAGCTACTGTACTGTACTGTCCTGAAGGGCATTCCCTAATAAAATATCAATTTTTTCTTTGGATAGAGTCTTACAATTGAATTGCCTGGGATATCAAGTGTATTTAAGCTATATTTCCCTCAGCAGGTTTCAGTGTCGCAGAAGAAAGGAGGCCAGCAGTGTTAAGAATAGCCCCTGAGACACGAGTAACCCTGAGCTCATGTGACAGTGGCACGTGTCCAAGTGCCGTCCACAAGGTGGAACAATGAGAGGACTTGTCGTCTCATAATTGTAATTTAATAAAGATCTCACATGGTATCGGCAAGGCCTGACAGCCAGGGCCTTCCGGCGCTTGTTAATGCAATTGTTCCGGTCAGGCGGTGCTGTCACAAATCATGCTGAAAGTTAGGCGACAGCTACCAGACCTTACGGACACTTCCTGAGAGACTCGGATGGGTTTTGGAGGAAGGCCAGAAAATGGCTGGGCAGGCTGTTGTGTTGCCTTGCCAGACGTGCTGCCAAGCTAGCTCCAGAAAAGCAGTGGTTCACAGCTTGCGACCCCTCGACCCTGAACCAATTATTTTATTAGCACTAATAGCATAAAATATATACAGACAACAAACATAAACGGCATGAAAACATTTAATTAAAGACCATAAATCCATATTAAAAAAATAACAATAACGTTTCATTGAATTTGAAATCGTCTCGCTACTTGCCCAAAAGCATCTTGTGACCATTCAGGGGGTCTGGACCCCCAATTTCACTGCTTTAGAGTATTTTTTCAGGAGATGGCAGAGGCTCTTCCCATTTTAATTTCAACATTCATTGAGATAAATGGAGAAATGAGTAGGACATTACCTATTAATGTGCACAGGGTCTGACAATTACAATACAGATGTACATGGCTCTTGGTCAAGGCTGCTCTGTTAATCATTACGCTGAAAATGATGTGTCATTATCAAACTACATCCATTGATTATCTCACTCTGGAATTTGGGGTGCTGCCAGTGTATGGTGCATGAAACATCAATAAAACTGAAGAAGGGAGCTAAGGATGACCAATGAGCAAACAACGTCCTCCACTGGCTCCTACACACAACCCAACCACTGCTACTTATTTGCCCCTGTCTCGCCTCAGTCTTCCAGTGCTGATGTATGGGTGATGTGTGACAGGGGGGAGCTCTAGTAAAACCTGCGAACATGCCAAAATACGTTTTACAAGCACTGCTCTAATCAGCTCGCAGCCGAGGGTCCATAAATTGTCTCAGTGTGTCTAAAGCTGGTGAACAAACGCAGCTCCTAACTGCTGCAAAGGGAGTTGGATATATGGCGGGGCCGTGCTCCCTGGGCAGAGCCCAATCTGAGCAATGCTGCTGATAGTCTTGAGACAATGGGATGGATTTAGGAAAACCCATGGCCTGTGTCAACACATGATAATATATGAGTCTGTTTAATCCCGCTGAGTGCATGTAGGTAAATGTTTGCATACTGCTTGCATGCGTTACGTTTTATGTAAGGTTATGACATGGCCGCTAGCTCGGATGCCTGGTTTTCAGAAAGAAATGTCACATTTACAAGACCACTGTCATTGCATCAGTGGCTATGATCACCGGAGTATGCGTCACAAGTACATTCTGTAGCAATTATCAATTTTCTGAAATGCGTAAATGTTTCAGGAGGGGGAATGTGTCGCTCATCCGCTCCTCCATGCCACTAGAAGTGAAACAGAGGTTGTTTTGTTCTTTTTAATCTCAGCCGTAACCTCCGCGTCCTCCGCGTCAGCCGTGTCCTCCGCTAACGGGAAATGCAGTTTATCAAACAGCGATGACACCGGTGGAGGTGATATATGCTGTACTGTACTTCCCCAGATAACTCTTAATAGCATGGAGCCCCGGTTCCAGCCCTGTTCCTCCTTACCAAACCAATAGGGAAATTCCACAAGTAGGAGAGGTTGATCCAATAAAATGATACATTGAAGTATTTGCTTGATTCCCGAGATGACTTAGCAATGTCACCAAATGACACCTCAGAATTAGATTATGGTACCCTGTTGTCTCCACCGAATGCAGCCTCCATACTGCACCTTCAGAGGCTGTGTTCCTTTGAAGGTGTTCACTCACGTTCTTTGTAAATGTTTTGTATTGCTTGATTCTTTTTAGGGCTTGTTGCCCCTGTGCCAGCAGGCCTTTTGTAGAAAGGATGAGCACATTGTAGAAATATGCGTTTTCCACAAGGAGAGGCTTAGCTCTTGAACACTATATTTAGGACTTAATAAATCAAGTTTGTAAATAAAAAAGGCAATCTGTAGTTGACTTGGGTGGCAGCAGCTAGCTTAGTCTGACAATTATAAACTCTGTGAAAAGGTAATGAAGTAATAATGACTCATTGAAGAAAACAGTCATCTCTCAAAAGTTAAAGAATATGAGTTTTTCCTTAATTTAACAGTACAAAATTCCTAGGCTAGCCTAGTGGTCTAGGTGTTCACAGCCAGAAGGTCTGAAGGTCCTGGGTTCGAGCCCCAGAGTCGGCCTACCTGTAAGCATCATTGAGCAAGATGCCTAACCCCTATCTGCTCCATGTAATAGCACCATGTAATTGTAAGTCGCTTTGGATAAAAGCATCTGCTAAATGACCTAGACTTAGACCAAATTCTATCATCTCTAGATTGTAAAACATTTTTAAAAACACAACATTTTAATGTCGCTTTTATTGAAATTCACCTCTTGCTTCTCTCATATTCAGCCATCTGATAAAAACCTACACAATTAAGGATTACTTAGATACACATGAAATACAGGCGATGGGTTTGGCAGTCCTCTGTCTTATTTATAGGACATTTGTTGCACTTGACATTTATCGTGGGCGTGGCTCCAGGGCGGTGAACTTCATGCAAACGCCATCGAAGCATTCAGTGCCAAGAGCCAGGGGCGTCTCGTCCCAGCATCCTCACAAGTCTTTTCACGCTAAGATAAATCACTTCAGCTGCACCCCAAGCATACAGAGAGTACGAGAGAACGATAGAAGTGGGGGGGGGGTGCGGCAGGCGAGGTTTAGAGAAAGGGATGCTAGCGTCAAAGTAATGCCCAGAGGTTAAGGCCAGCCTCCTTTCTATCTCGCTAATCGTTGGGTGCGTTCACAGCGTATTGGGTTTGGGCTTAGACTGCAGAGGGATGTAAACATGTGACCACATGACTTGTCTTTCATGGGGACATGACCGCAAGATATGAAAGCCCCCCTTCTTTACTGTCTGACACATGCAATAGATTGACCTGCGGGGCGTGGGAGGAGTTGCACTTGCGTCACAGACCAATGCTTCTAGTTATTTAGCTGTAATCAAGGCCCTCTACATTTTCTTTAATAGGCCCAGAGTATCAAGGTAAAACAGAGGTTTTGGATGTCCATAAGATGCTTAACTTTCAGCAGCCATACTATATTAACAGAAATCACTTCTAAAGAAAAAGGCAGTGAAAAAGCAGGATGGTTTGACTATATGTAACAGTATAAAATGTAATGGTGGCAGGCATTAAACGTGGCTTCAGTATAGGGTAATAAATACATCTAGGGACCCAACCAAATTATCTCACCGGCTCTTACAGCAATATATTCTCCTGTAGTCAATACCAAATTATACATTAACCTCTTTTACTTTCATGTGATTCATTACTATTTATCCACGATAATCTAAAGAAGTGGCTTTCAGAGGATTTTTTATTTTGCACTGCCAGTAATTTACAAACCGTGAAAGAAACAACACCGCAGAATTTCTTGTTACTCAACTGACAAACCAGTAGCAATCTGCAGGAAAAATTAGATAGCCGAAGCAGACTCGTTGATTCAAATGCTTGATGATATTTGGTAAGGTAAGAAGTTGAAAAATACAGAATATAAACAGAGGTACTCATAGGGCTCTAGTTTCCGGACGGTGCAAGGCCGGCTGTAGCGCTAACACAGACGTAATGACAATTTTGTTGGGCACAAGGTGGTTTTTCTCTCGCCTGGGCGCGTTTGCTAATTTCCTGGAGCGCCATGACGTCGCTTGCTCCTAATGGCTGTGGGGGCGCAGGTGTCAAACAAAATCAAATCTTATCTTATCCAAAATCACACACGTCACTTTTGTGTATGTTGTGTTGCCCTATTTTGTGAATAATAATGACTACTGTCCTTAACCTTTTTAATCACAAAACTAAATATATGTCATATCATGGTGGTTTATTAGAGGTGCCATCTTTGCACTGTGAACCTCCCGAACAAGGAGTGACAGTTTCTTCCTTGGCGAAGCTATTCTGCCGGTCTGGACTTTCGCCATCTATTACTAAATTGGTAGTTCGCCCGAGACAGAGATCGCACTGCTGTTAAAGTGAATGAGAGCAGCTGATTTAATTGGCCGGAATTGAAGACAGTCCCCACCACTAGTGATCATTTATTCACTGTAATCCAACCCTACGCCTGCTTACCACCACATGTCCAGAAATAGCAAAAAAGTATTGGCCACACCTTAGATCGACTTGCGCAGTGCACTTGTGCAGTGCACTTGTGCAGTGGACTTGTGCAGTGGACTTTCCCCATGCGCTCCGCTTGCGCCTTGACCGGGAAACCAGGGCCCTTAAGCCACTACAGGTGATGTTGCATTAAAGGATCATTATGAGCTTAGTTTGGGATGGGTGTGGCACATACTGTTTGTTTGCTTAGCTGGGAGGACAATTAGCGATGCAAAATCAGAACTCAGATCATAGCTATCGATTAGCTATGTTAATTGAGTTGTGTTTCTCTGAAACATTTGATTTAGTTTTAACAAAAGATGTCACTACATTGCACACAAAGGTTGCAAAGGTTGTTCGTATGGGCTTTAATAATTGCAGAAGAACAACAACAATGCCACGTTTCTACATACAAAAGACAATGAAACAATTAAATATATGGAGCTAAATACTTCCATGCTTCTAACTCATGTAGCTATCAAAACAGTCATTTAAGTAAGGCTTTACTAATGCAATATAGATTGCATTGTCCCATAGTGTCACTCTGCCAAACAGTGGGCTTGCTTTCACGGAGACTTGTTTTCCTTAGTTCATTTGACACACTCTTTATCTTGTCTATGTATTCGTATGTTTACTTTATGTCAACCTATATGCTGTCTGCCTTCGTGTCGTGCCACCGTACTGGGGATATCCACAGCAGCTATTCTTGGCGCTGTGTGACACCGACAATGCTGACAGCAATCACCTTTCAATATTCCAGCCGCTTCAAAGGTCAGGGGAAATGAGAAGCATGTGAACGAAAGACCTGTCCTCCTGTGTTAGCCTTCTGGCCTCCGGCCCTCAAATGACGCCTGAACATCAGGAGCAGAGTCATTATTTCCAATAGAGGACCACTTCAGTTCTTTACTCACTGTCTCTGCAGACACGGGCACAGAAAGGGAGACAAAGAAGAAAAGAGGGCACCATGTTGGGTTTGAGTCCCCAAAGTGCTGTTTAAATAAACTACACCCGACCCGACAGACACAAACAGCCGTACCCACGTATGTGATTCCAGCACACCCTGAGTGAATTCATTATTAAAAACCTGGCTGGGTATTAAAGGTAAATATTATTTAATTATATTCCCTGTTTCTTTGTTAAGATGCCAACTGTCAGGCAGGTGTTAAGTGGGGCTGTGGCCCTCAGTTGTGCCTGAGGCATGTGTGCATGTTTGTGTGTTTGCACGTGTGCTTACATGTCTTTACTTGAGACGGAGAAAGTGCTAGACAGAAATAAGTCCCTTGCAATGTCCTACAGGAATAAAACAGGAATTAACAGCTATAGAGATGGGACCATTGCTGGGTCCAAAAGAACAACAAGCGCGATTCCTGAGGGTAAACTCAATATATATGCACGAAGGAATAACGAATTGGACCTTTAAGTTAAAACTTAAAAGACACCTACAAGTGTTCTGAGAACAACACCAATCCAGGGTAATCACTTCGTGGGAGCTGACACATATTGGCAACCCATCAGCGACATTTAATAGGCTTGTCTAAGGGACATGAAACCCCTGTCAAATCAGCGAAGTAGCAGTCACGTCTATAATGGCCAGGGTCAACACATCAAGAGGGTAAGGCCAAACATATGTTGACAAAACTGTCTGTAAACTGACACAGGCACGAGGTCAGCAGGAGTTGACATTCCCACCTCATGCTACATGCTATAGCCTACTATTTGGATTGAGGTGAAGACTGTAACGATGTGGGATAGATTATATCATTTGGTTTGGTTAAAGGTACACTCCTCGATTGTGTTATGGCACCCCCGCAGAGTCCCGAATTTCAGCCCTATCTCGCTGTTTATGTTTGAAACAACTGTGTACGTGGCTGTACGGAGAGGGGTCAGAGGTCTTTGTGAGCCTTGGGGAGCTGTAGGGGGAGGAGTAGAGAGGAATGCCAGCCACTCAGCACACAGGTGCACATGCGCTTCAAACCAAAACAACTGTTTTAACCACAAGAGTAATTCAGGACAGAAATCGAGAAGTGTTTCTCATCAGCTTTAGTTGACAAGGTTTAGTTAGTACCACATATTCCCGGTTGGGACACATTTATTATGAAAATCCATCAATCCACAGATGTGGATAATTACTGATGAATCTGTGCGTGTGCTCATGTCAAACATAGGTGCTATTTGCCTTTTGTCACCAGCCGTTTAAGCCTCTGGCAAAGCCTTTTTCTGCCCAAACAAGATGAAATGAAGCATAACTGGTAGCCTGTTACCAAATTGAGAAATGGACGCTTTGTTTTAACTGTTTTTGAATCAAAGTAAGGGTTTCTTTCATACCCTGTAAAGACGCATCAAGCCACCAGGCTCAATAATTATAATGTTCTGGATCCTTCGGAGGGGCAAAGAAAATCAATAGAGTAAGGACAAAGAACCTATAGCCATCACTTAATTCTCTTATCACTGTGATTTAGGGGAAGAGGAGGATGTTAAAAAACTGTAAATCTTTATCTATGACTTTGAGGGTGCTTTATGGCAGTTCTTACAGCGTCACCCAGACAGAATGTCCATACCTTCCGCAGACCACACAATTTATTGCTTTATTACCCTTTGTCTTAAAGAGCAGGCAGACATAGCAGGGAGGAAGGAGATAACAGCCGAGTCCTGTGCAGGGCAGGTTGGGGGGGAGAAGGAAAAAAAAAAAAATCAGATGCCATCATGGGCAAAGACATATCTATGTGACAGGTTTATGGTCCGGGAGCTTGGCTTCTATTTTGGTATGGAGGAGGTGATAGTGGGTGTTCTCACCCCTTCACCCCCACCCACTTGTGTTCCCAAACCTGCGAGTGTCTCAAAATCCTCTGGAAATTCAATTTCCTGACTTATCCGTGATGATCAGATTTACCTTGCTGTTAACATGCCCCCTCTAACAACTCACCCTACGTGTAGAGGTCAGAGGGAGGGCCAAAAAGAGGGAGAGTTTTTTTTTTTTTACCACACAGTCATGAGTTCCTCTGGACACGGGCAGATGCTTCCTCATATTTTCTATCTGCGCTGACAAGCAGCTTATTGTTTCCCTTGATAAGGGTACAGTGTTCCCGGTAATGGGAATTAGAGGCAGGCGTAAGTCACCGAGACACAGGGTGAGAGTGAATCAATAGATAATGGGAGATTTCTCATGGATGCTAAAGGCATGGTTATTATCTGAGCCGCTAAAAAGAGCAAGGCCCCATATTTGTCTTCAGGCAACACTGTAGGGTAGTTTGAAGGCTAGAAATATCTGATACACTTTACTTGAACTCTTTGCTGAGAAGGGCCTCATAATGTTACCAGACAAATGACCCTGAATGATGCTTTAAACAGACTCTTAACTGTTATTAACGTAATGCATGGGCCAACGTTTAATTGTTATGATGGTGTGATTCACACGTAACGCAAGTCATGTTTTTCAATACCACTGTTTCAAGGAATGTTTGGCCTATTTTCAACTTTTCATCCACACAGTAGTAGTTTTCAAGGTATATGTAACTAAGGCTTGAGAGTGTTTACACATAGCCTACTATTCATTTAAATATCATTATTGTCTGAATGACATTTTCTTAAAACTTTTTAACCAGATAGTTTTCGCCACCAAGAAAACCATTCGTATGATCACAGGGTTACAAATCAAACAATATTTTATACTGATTGATCTAATTCTATTGAATAACTCATATACCGCATATACTTCACAAACAATGCTGGGATTTACAATTGAAGAACAGGTTATATATGAAGATAGTACATGAAGACACTGAAGAGTTATATTCTACTTTTCCTCAAAACATTATTGGTGTATAATATAAAATAACAAAACAGAACAATTTAATGCGAACTAATGGCGAGAGAATCGTGGAAGTAGAGAAGCGACGAGGAATGTGTTCCTGCTAGATGCTGCAGTTTAGGGTTGAATGTTCAGGGCTGTTTTCTAGCCTGTATAATGTGGTCAGTGGGCAGCGAGTAGCACACTTGAGCCTGTGTGTCCTCTCACTGACAGCTCCCCCTGCAGCCCTGGAATACATTAGCCACTCTGCTCCAGAGGGGTGCTGAGAATAATTACTCACCACTGCTCCGTGACACCCTCAATAAATTAAAATACCCCCCTAAGTTTTAAAGGCAAATGCATATTGTGGCCATCACCGAGGGTCTGCCCTGTCCGTGAGTGTGGGTAATTTGTTGTAACAATGTGTTACCATAACGTGGTAGCCTGACCCAGCAGTTGAACTACAGATGAGTGAGCAATGTGCCAATAAAATGAGAGTGGAGAGAAAAAAAATAATTTAAACTTTGGAGATAAATTAGAGTATTACAGGCCGCATATACTGTATGTCCTCACAAATAATGAATTCCACTCCATCAAGCAGTAATCTAATTATGAATTATGCATTTATCTGTCGTGAATCATCGGTGCACTTTATTAGTTAAATTGGGGGAACGCATTCAGGCATTTTTATTTTTGTTCTTCTAGAAAGCTCTGAAAGACTTACTGACCTCAAATAAACCAAGATCCCTGTAGCTATTGATTGTGAAAGAAAATTAAATTATGGTTTTGATATTGACAAATTAACCCCAGGGGGAGCATTTATTAATTAATTTATTTTCAATGATCATGCAATCATAATTTCATTTTTATCTAACAGCTGTGTGTCTAAAGGAGGTCATTACAATCTGGGTAAACCCACATAAAACTTAAGCAAACCCTCCCAGCAGCCAGCTGTGGATTAGTGGGGAGATGTAGATGTCAATTCATTTTCACAACGGTACATCTGGGAGATTAATCAAGAGAAATACAGCAGGCAATAGGTCAATTCAAGAATACATTTTTTAAACCACTAAAGACAACCTTGTGGGATGTGTGCAAAGGAACATTCCCAGTATTAATTCATCTCTATCTATTATGTTTAACCATAAGTTAAGGTAATTATTACATAATGCTATGTTCTGTTTCATTTGTTTTTGTACATCAGATATTCTATAACTGAAAAAAACACTCTTATACGTGTACTTCAGGAGATCCTGGTAATTCCTTTCTTATTAGCCGTCATCAAGCCAAAGTTATGTCATTATTTTAATAGGTGCTCCTTATAGGTGCTCGTTTCAACACATACTAATGAGCAGAAGACAGACAGAAAGAGCAAGCAATGCAAAAGATGCAGCAGTCAAATGTAACATGTAAATGCGTAACGCGATTATTTGAGTCCCAAGCTGAAGCCCTTCGTCAAAGCTAACGGCAGCAATCACAAGACACGTTAAGAGACTCGCGGCGTGAAAGAACATCTGAGTTCTCAGCTGCTGCCATTCATTCTCACCACGACATTGAATGCAGTTGAAAGGAATGGGGCGGCTGAATGCCACCGCACTCTCTTCTTACCACTTTGATTAGACATCTTGCTGAAGAGGAAGCAAAATCATTTAGAGAAGGGTAAGTGTGTCATGTGCTAATGACGCTACAGGTCTAGCATGTTAGTCGGAAAACACTGGGGCTTAGACCGAAGCACATGATGAAACACAGCCACAATCCAAGAAATCCAGGTGCGTGTGTGTGTTTGCGTGTTTGGAGGCAGTTTTTGTGCGAAAGTGTGTGTGTGTGTGTGTGTGTTTTTGTGCAAGCAGGGATGTGTGTTTAATAGGGAAATGAGTGTTTATGTGCCTGCGTGTGTGTTTACGCACATGGGCTTGCCATGGGCCTCAGCCCTCTGTGTTTCGCCAATGTTTAATGCCTTTTTGGGAAGCTAACAAGGCTCAAAATCGTTTGCCCCTTTAGTTATATTGTCAGATGTTGACTTGTAAACTAGAATGCCAAAAGTCACATTGACAGAGTGCCTGACCTAAAGTTAAAAAAAAACATATATTAAAAGCATCATTCGTGAAGCATCAAATATCTGGAGATACAAGCTCTAACTCAGAAAGTCCTGATTTCCTCAACATGTCCTAAAACTCCACATAGTTGTTCTCTATACCCTGACCGAAACAAAACACGCTGACAGGTGCCAGTTTACAACATCTCTTTCTTTATCTTGGTCTCTTCAATTTCCCCCGACAATAGGAGGCAGAGACAGACAGAAAAATGGAGAGAAAAAAGGGAGAGCGATAGAGAGCGAGCGCGAGGGACCAGCAGTGTGTTTAGGAGGAAGATGGCTGTCAGTAGCTGTCAATCGTCTGTTTTTGATGCCATCGTCTCAGCGCGGGGCCTGTCTGTCTCGTTGTATGACTGCTATCAAAGACAGGCTCACAGTGAGTGAGAGGGGAGACGGGGAGGAGATCCACACTCTCTCTCATTTACACCTGGCATATAAAGTTTGTGAAATCTGGGTCTCTGTGAATTTTGATGGATTCTGTCGTTCTCACCCGGCCTTGAAACCAATAAACATGCCGGAATGATCTGACAGCCTTGACTCTGGTGAATGTTCGGAAAGACATTTTTGACTTGTTCCTGTTTCTTGTGACTGTGAAAATTGAATTTTTTCATATTTAACACATCATATTATTGCGCTTGAGTCATACTAAATCCATATATCAGCCATGAGAACTTAAAGGGACACTCCGCAATCATGTTACAGCACATGTTTCCAGAACCCCGAAAAGTCACCCCACCATATTTGGAAACACTAAAAACCAACAAGTGTTGTTGTCCAAACAAGCAGTTTTTTGTTTTTTTTTGTCTTTTTCCTAAACATTTTTGGTTGTAGAATGTTTGTAGAACGTTCTAGAAGTACTGTAATCATATGCTGTTTTTTAGGATAGGACCCCCACCCTCCCCCACATCTTGGATGGGGTGTATGCCACATTAGCCTGTCTTTCATCTCGTCAAAAACAGATCGCTCGGCTAGCTCTGGCTTGCTGCTCTCACAGCGTGTGTGCGCCTCCGCGCTGGTCCAGGATGACTGTGTCCAGATGACCGTGAGATGACTGTGTCCAGATGACCGTGTCCAGATGACCGTGTCCAGATGAGCGCGTCACCGCAGGTGAGGTGGGGATTTCTCCTGCCAGAGTTGTGTTTCCATTCCATCCCATGGACCCGGATCCTGCCCTGGGCTGCTCTCTCTCCGTCTCTTGTCTGTTTGGCAGGCAAGCATGCAGGCAGTTTAGCAAACCCAGGTGGGAGCCCCCTGCCCAGGCACACGAGTCAATCTCTGTCTGTCTCCTGCCTGTGGAGGAGGTGCAGAGTCCTGTCGGTGCTTAGCGCTTGGCCTTGAACCTGTGCGAAAACACCGAGTTTGTCATACATAAAACATTAAAGATGTGCATCCAAAAGGCTGCGGCTGTCTGTTTATTGGCACCCACAGCTCCATAAACCATTTCCATCCCCTCCGGGATGAGACACATATGCTCCTACAAGGACTATTGATGATGTTTTACACGGAATATAAACCATTAAACACAATAATAAACATAAGCGGAGCAAATAAATCGAATTCATAATAACCCCGAGGTGGGATTTATGTAAGCAAAGATGAGTCTTTGTGGTAATTGATGGTGCAAGCGCTATCAAGGCACCAGCGAGACACTAATACAGGCATATAAACACACCAGCAGCCCACTGGAAGTAGCATCATCTCTCCTCTTTGGCTCGCCTAAGTACTTAAGTAATGTATTGCTTTCATAAGAGTCTGCAACTTCCGAGCACTTTCTTTGGTAGAAATATGTCTCCATCCTCTGGGCAGTGTGATTAAGGATCAAATACAAAGCGCATTACCATGGAATAAATTTAAATATTGGCGTACAGAGCCGAACAACGCCACTTTCTGCAGAGCCCCCCCCCCTCTTAGTGACAAAGCTCTAGAAGAATCCATCCCCAACACACACTGTCCCTCTGGCACCCAGGCTAATGTATCACCTCTGTATTACAGTAATATCTGTCTGATGGATGTTTTCTGAGGGGCGTTATGGGAGTGGGGGTGGGTGGGAAGCATGTGTACCCCAGGCGGAAGCCCCGATCGCTGGGTGTAGCTGTGTGGGGAGACAGGGGGCCCGCATCCTGGAGGTCCATTATACCCCAGAGCCCTGCATTCTCCACCTCCTCGCAGTCAATTTGGCCCTCCATCTTCCCCTGCTCCCCGTGTGCATGCATGCGTCTTCGTCTACATGCCTGTGTGCCCACACGCTTGCATGTTTTTGTCACAGGTCTGCACCTCCAGTCGACTTTACTGCCTTCATTTGTGCTGATGAACGGCTAGCTGCCTCACCAGTCCCTCTGCCTGCGATCCCAAGTGGCTCCCCGGAGCTTTAACGCTGCCCGCAACCTCCGCGTCTCCCTGTTTGTCTCTTTGTCTTGCTCCGTTCCCCTCCCACACACACGCGAAAAACACATGGCCGCGCCGCCACTACACAGACAGTCCAATGCTTTGTGCACAGAGCACACGCTACACGCACATTAGGTGAAAAAAGAGGAGCGACTGCAAATGTAGAAATGTAAAAAAACAAACACAAAAAAACTGTGAAAGTCTAAAATGCACGCACATACAGAAGCTACACGCTGAGGGCACACAAACAAGAGCACACTTCAGCTAGCAAATCCATCATCTTTATTTCCCCCCAATGTGCTCATATTTTTCTTGTGGCTGCATGGCGCTCTCAAAAATATTTATTTTTGCAGTTTCTTTTTTTCATTTTCTGAGAGGAACACAAAAGAAATCACACCTCTCTTTCTCCCTGGCTCATGCCAAAATAATCAATGCTTTCCAGAGAGGGACTTGTGCCTCGACGAGCGTGGAGGGAAGGCAGAAGGCTGCAGACATAGCTGCAGGGCTCTGGTGTGGATAATAAGTGAGGAGAACTCCTTGGGTATGTTTTACAGCTATCAAGACTCATCATATTTGACATGCATTCTGGTGTTTACACAGTCTGCTCCATAAAATCCTCTGCTGCTATAGAAGGGAACACGGCGCGGGGAGCGCGCACACACATACACACACTCACGCAAAGCGGCGCGCACACATTCTGCATATAGAAGCGCTTTCGAAAAGAGAAAAGGAGGTTGTTGCCTTTTGCGTTCGCTCTCTCGCGCGCCGCTCCGTGTCCCGTCTCTTATTCACTGCACAATTGGAGCCGTTCGCACCTGTCAGATGACTGACTTCTTGTTTTCCTTGGCTTATGAAAAAATCATGGCCGCTGGGCTTCAAGAGCCCGCTTTCCCATCAATATGAATTCACCATGGTTTTCATGCAACATTAGACAAGGCCCAGCTTTTATACAAGCAAGCCACACACCCCTTCGCCTGTAATACACAAGAGGAAATAAAAAGAGTAAATAGTCCTTTAAGAATGTTACATTCGATCATGGGTGGAACCAAGTCGTCTGTGAAAGGGACTGATACGATTGGCTCACGAAGCCATCCCCACGTCTTATGGTAGGCTACCATCCGCTTCCACTATAGCCTAGATAGTGAAACAATAAGGCCTATACAATATTTAGCACAAACACGGCCATGGCTTTATGGCTGTATCTCGCCGTTAGAATCCATGTATTTACATGTCTGGACATAGAGTTTGGTTCAAATCATTTATTTTTATGTTAGCGCCACAGCAGGAGGTGCTGTAGCCTATAGTGCGCTAAAGTCAGAAGCGTTGAGCGCGAGTAAGGATTATTCATGGAGTGGGGCATCTTAAACAGCAGAAAGCGGAACACAGTCACACTGGGTGGATAATTACAAAACAGTGTTCTTTTAAACAATTGTGCTAGCTTCTGCTCATTTTGAAGAGTGTTGAGTAAAACATATATAAATCGCAGAATAAATGTATGAAGGTGTATTTTTTAACCTCTGACAAACAAAAAATAAAAAGTTAAAGAAAAAGAGATCGCTGATGTGACCGAAAATAAATATCTCAGTATTTTCAGATCAATAATGTAAAGGTATTATACGAAATATGGCACATGACAGCAAATTTGTAGTTTTATCAACTTGTATCATGGTTTATGTGATAGTTATTACAATTGTTTTATTTTTGTTTGACACTTGATGTCAATATTATTACAAATGACAATTACCTGCCACCTCTGTACAACAAAGCTTTGTCTTGACGTTGTGCGTTTGTCTGGACCTCCGACAGCTCTCCTTCCTCTCTCCCTCTCTCCCTCTGTCTCTCTCCATCTCCCTCGGCCTCTACAGCACGTTGAAAGTCAATTATGTACACCACTTCTCGCTGACATCATGGCGCTAATACTAGCTGCTCTTGACCTTATGTTTGTGTGTCTACTGCGGAAGGGGAGTGCGGTGGCTCGCCCTGATTGGATTAACTTTAGATGTGGTGTGTGTCCGGGTCCATTACACTGGCTGTACTGTGATATGTACCGCTAAGCCCAGCCCCTTCCCCTTCCAGTCATTGTTCCAATGACTGGAATACATAACCCTAAAGGGCTACTGTCCATACACACCATCCTCCAACACACACACAGAAACAGGACATTGTCATAGAGCCCACACAACCCTGCTCCCAAGGCTGCCATATCCCACGTGCCTCCTGCCCAATGACTGGAAGCCTACAGAAACCATAACATCCCTCCCGTCTCTTCATCCACGCCTTCTCTCTCTCTCTCTCTCTCTCATCTCTCTCTCTCTCTCTCTCTCTCTCTCATCTCTCCGGTCCAGAGGGGTCATCCCAGACACAGCGCTCCCTAATCGACTCAATTAAGAGAGCCCAATTGCCATGGCAAATTGATCTGGGTTATTATATTATCATTAGCTCCTCGAGTGTAGCCACGATGGGACTCCTGCGAGGGAGATAGGCAGGGAGGACTGAGGGATTCTAGACAAACACAACGAGGCGAAGACCGAGCTCCTTCGTGTGAGACTGAGTAAACTCCAGGCTGATAAAGACGGGGATAGCCTCTCACAGGGCTCACATATTGACACCTAGCGCTAGACATATAGCGTTTGACTAAACTCCTCCTTTCCCTCAGACGTAGGCTACACGTAGAGAACTTTAATAAGCCGTTAAAATATTAAGGGGAGATAAGGATGTATCTTCTTTGTGTAAAGATACCGGGCATGGTTGACAACCACTGTGAATGTAGGCTACACACAAGCAAGGGTGTTGCCAAGCAGAGAACAACTGGGGGAACTGTTAGCTTAAAAAACAACAACATTTGGTTCTCGTGATAATTGTGTCTAAGGATATGAGGTTTGTGGTCTGCAGCTTTCTTAAGGACTCAAAACCTCTCAGAAACTGACTGTGTCTCAGAGCAACCCCTTTGATCTGTTTTGAGGTCTGTCAGCTCATTACACGACTGCATGGAAATTTTATTCCGTATTTATTTACATGCTAGGTTAATAGAATATACGCAGGGTTGATTTGAAAGTCGGGCAACTGCACCACACATGCCACTCAGGCCTGTTCAGTGTCATAGATCATCCCCTGTTTTGTTCTGGGAGGGTTGAAAATACAAAGAAAGGATGATAAGAAATTGAAATGGCTTATCCTCCACATTTCCGTCAAAAAAATTAAATACATTAGCTATATTTTAATACAGCTCGCATCCAAAATCGAGTAAATCCAAATCTCCATGATTGAAAAGGAGAGATTTAGATATTTTTCTTGTCATTATTTAATTTACATTCTACAACTCTGGGGATGTCAGAAAGGCCTAGATAAACTGTGATTCTGTATGTGTGCGTGGTGTTTAAGCATGCCTGGTAAGAAACACTTTGAGTTTGGAGTTTGGACAGCACAGCAGTACAGTGGCCCAGTTTGAGCACATCAACGTCAATGCATCATTGGTGTGTGTGCGTGTGTGTGTGTGTGTGTGTGTGTGTGTGTGTGTGTGTGTGTGTGTGTGTGTGTGTGTGTGTGTG
>JAOEHI010000007.1:2728355-2748599 GCA_025447815.1 Percopsis transmontana | reverse complement strand
TGTGTGTGTGTGTGTGTGTGTGTGTGTGTGTGTGTGTGTGTGTGTGTGTGTGTGTGTGTGTGTGTGTGTGTACTTGCATGAGAGAATATTCCGGAAGCTTTAAACAGACTTGTCATGTTTGGAGACATAGCTGTCAGAGGAAGGACAAATCTGAAGGTGTCAATTGAATGCCAAGAGATGTCAGTCAGTCGTCTTGACGATGGTCTCCATTGTGATTAGCATCACTTAACATTCACACAAGCAGACCTTACCCACTGCTGAGCTTGTGCCAAATTGACTGGTGTGATGCAGTGTGTTATTACACAGCGCATCACAGCCAGGCTGCCTGATAAACACACAACAGTGGTGTAAAAGCCAAGTGGCAGTGCAGGCATGTCAGTAAATGAAGCCCCCTATTTACTTTGTGATGTTGTCACAGGTCAATTCAGCAAGGGCATGTAACAATATTACTTTCAAGGTTGGTAGGGAAGGCCTGGCTCTGACCCTTGCTCAGTGATGGCTGAATTAGCTAAACAACACTGCCACTTGCTGGCCAGATGGAGGTACTGTAACCATAGAAAAAACCGTAAAAGATGTTCTTTATTTAATGCAGACAATCAAGAACAGAGTTTAAAAGGGGCCAGTCTTTAAAACTACAGTATGCTTGCATCATTTTAGAAAGGCTGTGTTTGTGCATTTGGGTCCTTTCCCCCATACTCGACTACAAAACAGGAATCTCTTGAATTATTTTGTTTCATATTAGCATTTGTACAAAACATTTTTTTTGTTTTGTTTTCCTGTTTCTCTGCCCGCTTAGTATTCACCTCTGAGAGAGTTTGCGAACATGTAGCATTGTGGCTCACTGACAGCCGCGGCTGGGAGGAGGAAGAGTGCTGCGCTAGCTGCAGATGGCAACAAGCATTTTTTTCATTCCTTAAACAGACACAAAAAGTAGCTGAGGGACCAGGGCCTGTCTGTAGAATGTGCCGGGGAAGAGTAGGTACTTGGCACAAGTAGCAGAAACAATTAGCGTCACATAAGCAGAGGCCCGGAGCAGCGGAAAATGTAGAGAGAGAGAGAGAGAGATGGAAAAACACAGCATCTCATTTTCACCAACAGGGCCATAGCTGTGCAGACTCCTGCTTTCCTTGTTACAACTCTAACTGTTTTTTTTTAATTTAGAGACAGTTAGTGTCATGGCTCATTTAATTGATGCGCACTTGAAGGCACTATGCATTTTTCATTTTTTTTGTATATGTGCATTCTTGATAAGGGAATAGACGGAGGAAGCTGTGTCCTTAGAGATAGCGCTCTTCCCACTCCAATGCTGAAGTTCCTTTTTGAACATTCTTGCCTTTGCCTTTCTCCGTTCTCACTGTTGTAGCATGTGAGAAGAATATAAAACCAATATGGTATGTACAAATTAAAGCCGTAATCCGTCATTAATCCATTATTCTTTTTGTTAAAATTGCTATTCACCTATGCGATAACGTAATACAGTACAATACACTTGTACCTTCTGTTTTGAGAATCTCTCTACTGCTAGAAAATCAATCAAAATCAATAAAGCAGGACCTGATGGAAGTGTCACTTACGCTCCGCCATTTTTGTAGATCTGATTTAATGCTTACCACAGGAGAGCTAGACTAATAAAGACAACAGTTACAATTACAATTAGGTCATAGGCGCATAAATGGAAAGATTAAATGGACGAGCACCTAAGGAAACTAAAATAATGTCAGACCAGAAAAAATACTTCAGGGAGCATTAGTGACAAGGGACAGGCTAGAAAGATAGAAGAAGGTATGGTTGGGATATCTGTTCCACTCAGAATAACAAGTGTAGAAAGGTCCACTACAGACAATCTCCATAATATTCCCAAACCTAATGGCTATAATGAAACAAGCTATTAGATGTAATATACAACTGCAGCCATGGACCTTAGCTCACTAAAACAAGGGCCTGAATAAAAGATTCAATTCCACTTAAAGCTCCTGATATAGCATTTAAAGTGCAGCAATTAGGTCTCCACTAGCTGCGTCCAGCTGGATGTAGCAAAAAATAGCACATTCTGTACAATTATGTAATTTAGCAGACACTTTTATCCAAAGTGACTTACAGTGAGTACAGTTACAATTAAGGAGCATGTACAATAGGTGACCAAGCGTATTGAGGATTGGGTAACATTTAGAGTATGTCAGGTGAGTGTCCAGGATCCAAAACAATGTCCTTCAAAGCAACACAGTTCTTCTCTGACCTGGGTGGCCAGCTAGGCTATTGAGTAATATGGGAATGCCATAGAAATGACATCAAACAGTGCTTGTTTGCAAAGTTGACACGTAACCACCGCATGTATTCTTTGTGTATTTCTGGTCTTAAGAGAGTATAAAGAACACAACCTCAGCTAAAGTTATTTAGTCAAATAATTGATTTAATTACAGTATGTTTTTTCAACTGATGTCAAGGGACTAATGTAAGCAATAGATGGCAACATAAAATCATAAAATAATAAAAATGATAATGATACTCGTTTTGCAATAGGCATTGAGATATGAATTGCTCTAATGTGTTTTTTCCACGTTTTCGAAATCATTCATATGCTTTGTGAGAATAATCAATACATTCTCCACTGCTTTTCAAAGAGATTACAAAACAAACACAGGGAGATCACTGGACTTTTGTAACCTCGCTGCATAAATACGACACATGGTACATGTTACATTCAAATCAAGCTCTTGTTTGAACTGTACGCTGAGATAAAAGAAGAATATGTCTGCAGATATCAAAGTGTTTTTCTTTGTCGGACTTATTTTTGTACTTAACAGTAAGTTATCCTTAAATGTGGGTTCAGTTGGTTGTTGAAAGGGAATGTTGTGGTGCTAGTAGTAGTGTCTAATGCTGCCATGTTTCTCTGGGAAAGGTGTGGGGAAGTCAGCCTTCATTGGAAAGAGCCACAGTGGAGGCAAAGCGGATCCTATACTGCAGTATGTAGTAAACAACTCATTGAGGGAGCATCCAGTCCTCACCAAACTCAAACTGGTGAGGCCAAGAACCTTCTGTAGCTAAATTCAAAATGACTCTCATAGTCGATTGTTACAGTTGTGCAAAAGTACAAACTGATACTCTTGAGCTTGGCTTTACTAAATTATTATTGAGCACTCATGCTTACAATGACTATTACATAGTATTGCCACTAGGAGGCAGCACAGTTAAATTGAATAACACAAGCTGTTATCTGAATGATTAAGGTGAGAAAATGTAATAAAAACTTTTTTTTTTTCTTATTTGGCCTTCAGAAAACTCTTGAGGACCCATGGAGTATCATGCTTGTCGCCAGTGAGCAGGCACAGCTTATGGCAAATCTTATTAAACTGATCAATGGCAATAAAACTATTGAAATAGGTAAGACTGGGTGACATTCGACAAGAGAAAACAATGCATGGAAGAAAATATGCCTAAACTAAACGTATTACCAGACTATAGGGTTTCCATATTTATGAATTTTGAATACCAGTATTCAAAGTTAGTGATTCAATTAACTTTTGTGCTTTTATTCTACAGGAATGTACACGGGATATAATGCACTGAGCATGGCTCTGGCCCTGCCAGAGGATGGACGTGTAGTAGCGTGTGAAATAGAGGACACCTATGTGGACATTGCTAAGCCTTTTTTTAAAGAGGTGAGAATATCTATTATCTAAGCAATGGGGTGTTCATGCACATTGTGGCTGTGACTGATAGGTCTGCAAACGCATACTGTACAACGTTATTCTACATGCACACGAGTGTGTGATTGTTACTGAAAAAGTGAATGTTGCGGCTGTCAGGGTAAAACCATGTGGTTTGCAGTTACAGATTACGATCTACAATCTGTCACTAGGCTTTCACAAAATGCTGTGGTCACGGGAGGATAAAGGTGTCTGCTCAGGAGAATGTAAAGATGCAAATCCAAGCAGTAGAATTTTGTATATGGTCTCTTTAAAGGAGCCCTAAGCAATGTTTTAGATCAAAAGGGGACTTTTGAATAAAAAAGATTAAATAAAATAAAATAAAAAAGAATATTTATAAATATGTAGAGATGGAGTCAACTTGCTCTTAGGTACAGCTATTTTTAGCTATAGAGGTACTAGGTTGTACACAGAACATTGACACTACCGCATAAAATAGGCCTACCACTAGATGGAGGCAGTGTAAACTCTAATAAACACTGTTTATTAAATCCTTTACTGCACCTTGGAGCAGTGGAGACACAATCTAAACCTCATTAATACTTATCTCTACAGGTAGCTCTACTGTCTGTACGTCATGCTTAAAAGTTAATATATTCTTTTATTTTATACCTTTATCTTGAAGATGCTCCAGGTCTTCATATCTTCACAATATTTTAACTGTTTTTAAAGGCTGGAGTTGATAATAAGATTGATGTCCGACTTCAAACAGCTACAAAAACACTAAGTAAGTGTAACCTCAATCTACACTTTTAACGAAAAATGAATTAAGCCTAATTTATTTTCTATTGTCAATTTTCTCAGATGAACTAATAGAAGCTGGAGAAGCGGGCACCTATGACTTTGTCTTTATTGACGCTGATAAACGTAACTATGACAAATATTATGAGAAGTCTCTCGAGCTTCTAAGAAAAGGCGGTATCATTGCAATTGACAATGTAAGTATTGCCTCTACAAGTCCATGTGGTTCTGTGTGTATTGTTGAAAAAGGTAAAATGGCTTACATTTATTCTTGTGTCTTTTCAAGGTGCTGTGGAGTGGTAGGGTTGTGGATCCTGCTCCTGACGACCTCATCTCCCAGTCTCTGGATGCCCTTAATAAGAAACTGCACATGGACCAGAGGATTGATTTGAGCATGCTCACTATGGGTGATGGGCTGACCCTTGCCATTAAACGCTAGATACAACTGTTAAGATTGTTACTATAGATCTTGATGCAACCACTTTATTCTAAGGAAAGCGTACAAAAACAAATGTGGAATAATTAGCCTACTGCTTGTACTTTTTTCAAGGTGGTATATTAAAACAATGAATTGTTAAGAATGATTAATTTAGTGCATCACACACTACACAGACAAATACACACAAATACAGCTGCATATGTAAAAAACTAAAACAATAAACAAATAAACTGATGATTTTCTTAAATTCTCAAGTGCCCTAATATTTTACTTAATATAAATGTGTGATATTGCATTGTATAATATAATATTTATTATTCATGATTATGGATCACTGATTAATAGCTAGAAGCAGCCTGAACTCTGCATAGACTGCATTGTTGGAACCTATCCAGACCATTTGTTTGTTTTCTAGCATTTCCAGTACATCTAAATATCAAGATTATTTGACTATTATAGCCTACAAACAAGCTTAATTACTTGTGACTGCAATTCAGTAACTATTTTGTAGCAAACCACAATCCGTGTGAACTATATAGGCACATTTTTCTATCTTGGCGGATAATTTTGTTTTCTGGGGGTGTTAGAGGAAATTCACATCTACGTCACTGCTGTCTGCGACAAAAAACGTAGTAAGAGGTAAAGACTCGCGTTGGCAGCTTGTGAAAGAGCAGCTGATTCTGTGCTTTTTCAGCACCGTGGACAGTCCCATTCTGCATATCCCGCGAATAGCGACGGGTATAAAGTCGCCTATGGAGCATTGCCGATACTTCCTAGCACAGCGGGAACAATGCTTCACAGCCATACCGTGAGCAAGAGAATGGAGCTTAAATCCGCTTTTCCGCATAGGATAACTCAAGATGAGCATTCCCAATACAAACGTACACGTCGTCCGGGATTAGACAGCACTGTGCATACCGGGAGAAAATTCGACCCAAGGGACCCCGATGGCATCGTTATGACAAGCCCGCTTTCTGGAAAGTTAAAAAAAATGAATGAGGAAGATGTGCTTCACGGTTTAAACGACCGCTTTGCCGGGTTCATCGAGAAGGTACGTCACTTGGAGCATCAGAATCACTTACTAGAGAGGGAAATTGAGGATTTAAGGCAGAGAGCACATTCTCCGTCTTCTTTGGAGCAGGAATATGGATCAGAGCTGAAGGAACTGAGGCAACTCGTTCATGATATCAAACATCAGAAGCATCAGATCGAAATAGAACAGCAGCATATGGATGCCGAGTTATACAACCTGAGGAAACAATATGAAAAGGAGACGTGTAACCGGTCAAAGGCAGAGAGTAGCATTGTGGCGTTGAAAAAAGACATCAACGACGCGTACCAGGCAAAGCTTCTTCTGGAAAAGAAAGCACGGTCTCTCGTGGATGAAATCCACTTTTCAAAGAGAAATCACGAAGTCGAGGTGTCAGATATGACTTCCCAAATTCAAGACGCGCAGATAACGGTTAAAGAAAACGAATTTTGCAAACCTGAACTCACTTCCGCACTCCGTGATATTCGGGCACAACTGGAAGGTCATGCCGACCTCCAAGTGTCGGGGGAAAGTTTCCGATCTCAGTTTGCTAAATTAACCGAATCAGCAGACAACCAGAGACGAGCGCTGAAAGCGAGCCAACAAGAGATTCAAGAGTACAAAAGACATCTGCAGGCCAAGAGCATCCAACTGGACTGCACTAAAGGAACAAGGGAAGCACTGGAGAGACAACTTCATGACGTCGAGGATCGCCATAATGTAGAAATTATTCATTATCAGGTAAACTACAACGTTATATATTTTCATTAGCCTATATCTTAGGCCTAAGTCAAGGTAAAATGGTGTAAGCTACTTTATATTCACAGCAGAGTAGGCCTAAATGTCTTTCACTTTTATTGCTCCAGGACACCATCAGAAAATTGGAAAATGAGCTCATAAATGCCAAATTTGACATGTCTGGCCATCTGCGAGAGTACCAGGACCTGCTAAATGTGAAAATGGCTTTGGATGTGGAAATACTGTCTTACAGGTAGGCCTATATGGCATGGTAAAGTGAGACGTTACAATGTGATGTTTTAAGGTTATGAAAGTGAATACAAAAATACTTAATGAAAAAAATGTAGTAAATATTATTTTATGTTAGTATATCCACTTCATGTTTGACTGCGTTGTGCAGGCCTGCCAATGCTAAAATATAAATGCTTACTGCAGCCCTACCACTTTCTCCATATTTGCAGGAAACTGCTGGAGGGCGAAGAGGCTCGCCTGGTCACGATCTCTGACACCCACATGTCCATGCCTTACATTTACCGCCAGTCCCCCGTCTATACGCTCCCGTGCGTCAGCCGACAGGGAGGGCAGGCCAGGAGACTGGAGCCCCATTACAAGTTTGTCGAGGAAATCATCACTGAGACCACCAGGGAAATCGAGATGTCCGAATTCGAGGAGACCGGGTCCATGGAGACGCTGGGCGGGGCCGGCGAGAGGGCCGGGGCCAAAAAAAAGAGAGGGAGCAGTAAGGCAGCGGAGAGTCCGGGTAATCAAGACCGTGCAGAGGGAGACGGTGAGCAGGTTGCTGACAGCCAGCAGAACCACGTAGAATCCGTCCCACAGGCAGAACACAGCGGTAACGTGGACAGTCCTCGTGGGGAACGAGCTGGCCGAGAAGATGACAAAGTTAAAAAAGAACCAGATATGGTAGAGGCAGGCGACGGCGGCGGGAGCACCATCACAGAGGAAATAACTCCCAGTGGAGTCCAAGCTACTGAGGTTTTCACCGAGGAACAACATAAACAACAAGCCAAAAACATGAAGGAAGAGCAGCAAGATGCAGCGAGGGGGGTGATACAAGTTCTTAAAGAAGAAGAGGACTCTATGCTGGGGCCCTCAGAAAGTGACAATTTAAAAGAATATAATGTGGGCGGTAGCAAGGAAGATGATCTAGAAGACAGCACTGGCACTGCACAAGCACAAAAGCCTACAGTTGAGACTTGTTGTAAAGAATCCAAGGATTTAGATATTCAACAATCAAGCAGTTCTGTTACACTAAATGACGACGCTCTATCTTTGGCAGCCCCAACTGTTGAGGAAACCCCTAGCTTCAGCTCAATGGCAGAGATGATCAGCAGTCTATCCAAGGTCCGAATCGAGTCAGAAAACTCGTCAGTAAACAAAGGCTATGAAACTATGAGCACCGGACAGAGGAGTCAGGAAATGGATGAGAGTCACAAAGAGGCAATGGCAATCAGTAAATCAGAAAATATACAAGCCTCCGTTGAGGATAAAGTGGCAAAAAGCAGTGAAAATATAACAGAAGATGAAAATAAAGAATCTCCTCTGAAAGAACTTCCCAAAATAAACGACAAACAGCAAAATAAGTAGAGCAGGGAATGCTGGAAAAACCAAGGATGTAAAGGAGAAGTTGCCATATTGTAGCTGAATTCAGAAAACAAGTTATGAGACGGTCTTGAAATTAAATAAACCCGTATAGGCGCACCTAAGGTGGAGAATGGCAAAACACCAAATAAAAGCATGGATACGCTAGCTCAAGGCCAAAATATTATGCAAAAGTTTGGCTGTGGAAATCTATGTAACAGAAGATATATTTTAATGCAACAGTCAACTTCTGTAGTAGTGAATGTAAGAAATGTAAATTTATATTTGCACTTCTTCCTGCTTTGCCAAGTCCTGAATGCGCTGATGAATAAATGCAGTTTCAAATTAATTACATGGTCACATTTCAAAACTAATTCAACACTGACTGTACGAACATCATGTATACAGCCTCATATTAAGACCATTTGCTTTATTTATTATTTCTATATTGACCATTTGTTTATCTGCCTATATTATCACTCATGTCAATGAGCATAGTTAATTAAATGTGCATTAGCTAGTTATGCTTAACCCACACTACTATTCGAACATCAGGCCAAGTCAAATGCTGACACACTGAGCTTCAGCCTCAAGCACATATACAGTACACATACGCAGAATCGGAATGCTGTCATTTTTAGTACAATTAAAGCAACACTACAGTGATTGCCAGAGGACTACATAAAAGCAATATTTGGGGGTGAGCTTTGTTCCATCCTTTTATTGCAAATACAGCAAGCCCAGCATGTTGTTTAAAGCCAATAAATAATAATGCCTAGTGATGCACTATTGTAATTACCTAGCGTGTTTAGTCCCCATTCAGCCAACACACACATTCTGTATCTAGTAGTCACTCATAAAATGTACTCTACAGTCATGCAGCAGAACATGTTGAATGACTTTATTGAAAAGTTATACATAAACATAAGGACCTTCAAAAATCACCAGCACAGTCTCTACAACCCAGTGCATTAACAGCATGACCAAGAGGTATGTGCAAATGCACATAATTTAGACCTGGATAATAATCCAGTTTGGCATTACGTTTAACCTTTATTACACTCCCAGTTGTCTTAGTAGAAACCAAGAAAAAAAGCCTGCATGGTTGACCAAGTATACAGGATTCCCTGAACTTCAGAGCCAATATTAAACCACCCAAAGACTGCCCATTTGAAGGGATGGTCGTGTGTATTTAAGGGCTGCCAAAGCAGGAGATTTTGCATATAAACAGTATAATAAAAAGGAAACCAAGTGTAATATGGCTGCAAGAGAGATACTGTAGATTCAGATAATGAAATGGACAAGGTAAAGCTAAGGTGAATTTAAAAATATGGTATGTCCGATCCCACACTCAACAGGTTCCAATGAATCTTTTACCAAATACAATGCTCGGGATCAGGAAAGAAGCCACACGACTTTGACAACACAGAGTGAGTTGTAGTGGATTTCATTGCAATCATTATTCCAACATAACAATGAAAAAAAAAGGTGTACAAATAATCTGCCACATAATCGGAGTGTCTCTCAAATGGATACAACTACAAATAATAAAGCAAACGGTAAATAAATCAATGATTGGAGCACCCATTTACAATGGTACTTGAGAAATACGTTGTTGCCGCCTTTGAACCAATCTTGACGATTTTCCCTTGCTGGTTTGAGTTGGAAATAAATTTAAGGCTTCTGATATCCCTTAGTCTCGAAGTTGAAGAGACTTAAGCCTCTAATTCCAACCCTAGACCAAGCTTGTGTCCTCCTGCGTTGATGCTCTTTCCGTCGACTAGAGCAGACAGGGTGAGTTTCACACCTGGAAAAGTAATAAGCCAGTCAGTATGGTCACCATATAAACTAAAGTTACTCTAAAAGGCCTTTTCACACTGCCGACAAGACATTTGCATCATCCTAATTATTCACACAAATAAACGCTCTGTCGCAATGGCATGGGAATTGTGTGAAGAGACGGTTGTCCCAAAAAGGGACTACTATTGGACATGTAAAAAGTTATTGCACCCTCTTTTAGAAAAGGTGGCGGTGAACATTGTAGCATTACACTGCCCCGCTGATACATTTCAGAGAAAATCTAATTTTATATTGACGTTGAATTCTGAAAAGCAATCATGCTCTCCAACTCCGAATATAAAACTTTATCCTGGTCTGATACTTTTAGGGTTTTGTGTTATGTTCAGTGTTAAAGGGCCTTAAGAAAAAAAAATACACACACACACACACACACCTGAGTCTGTTTGAAATAAAAAGCGGAACGAAAAAGTTTTGCCGGAGAGCATTACTGACCAAGTCGTTGGGGCTACAGTATATCCAAACGTTAGAAGCAAAAGCCATCTTACCTGGTCTAAGTGTCTGGGTGTACCCAACGCCAACAAGGCTAGTATTGTTCACTTTAGCCTAAAGAGAGGGAAATAAAAAGCATTATATTAAATTACTAACAATAGTAATTTGGCCCCTATATAGCTGGATCCCCCTGTCCTTCAGAATGTGTTGCCATTGCTTACACTGAGGGAAGCATCCTTGTCCAGTTGATACTTGGCTGCAATGCCAAAGCGTGTGCTGTTGCTACCAGCAGTCCATGCCAGGTTGACGGCAGTCTCCAGCTTGTCACTCACTTTCTGGTAGA
This sequence comes from Percopsis transmontana, assembly GCA_025447815.1. NCBI lineage: Eukaryota > Metazoa > Chordata > Actinopteri > Percopsiformes > Percopsidae > Percopsis > Percopsis transmontana. The sequence goes on along the minus strand of JAOEHI010000007.1, from coordinate 2,737,713 downwards.
TGGACCCTCCAAACTCTGCTCCATCATTGCTTTAGATGAACATAGAACCACGTGAGTGCTTACCAGTCTGCTGTTCAATTCCTACTGGTAACACAGTGCTTTTCATTCTTACACATTGGTGTGCAGCTGGAAGTCTCCAGTCTTGTAGCCAACAGAAAAGTTGTTCTGGGACATCTTGGATTTGGCTGTGTCAAAGGTCATCTGGTAACCAGCAAGCCAGCCCTCGTAGCCAACAACGGCGGCTCCGTGGATAGTGGGGCCAGCAAAGTCAAAGTCAACATCACAGCCCACGTTGACATACTCACGCTTGTAGGCGGTCTTAACTTTGCCACTCTTCTTGCTGTTGGGTAGGAAAAAATGAAAATATTTAACTGTAACCATACTCCCATTACATTTTTTATTTATTTTTTTTTTAAACATAGGCACAAAAACAAGTTATAGGGCTGATGTCACAACTCAGCTATCAAATTAGTCTGATATGTAATGACAGACCTCCAGAAACTCCTATTACTAGACATCTAGGGACTGCCGTAGTTAATTTACAAGGCAAAAAGCCCACATCCTTTAAAAAGGGCTAGGGCATTTAAAGTTAAACATTGGTCATATAGCAAATGCTTTTATATCCAAAGCGACTAAAGACTTACAAGGAGTACAATTTCAAGTATCAAGGAGCATGTAGGGTTAAGGGCATCTTGCTCAAAAGATACTTACAGGCAGGTCCATGACAGGGACCAAACCCAGAGTCTTTCAGCTGGGAGTCACACCCAGACAACAATGGTATGTCCTGCCCCGAGTGGGCAGAGAGGAGTCAACACGAGTCACGCAACCACACACACAATAGACCTTGTACATGTGTGTGCATGTTGTAAAATGCTAAGTGAGTTGCTCTTAAATGAGGAAATTGATGTAGACAGTCAGCAAGACACTACTGTTCAGGTTTTATGCATAGCCTGCCCAAATTGAAAAGTTTTTAAATATTTATGAAATTGCATAATCTCACTTTAATAAAGTGGCTTAAAGACTGGAAACCATTTATTCCCAGCCACTTGCACACTTAGGGCAGACACAAAACAGACATTTCTAGAGGCTGGTGTTTATTTATTGGCCCGAGCCCAAACAGTTTCCTTGGACATGCTGTCTTCATAACATAGCCCCACAAAATATGAAAGAAGAGACTACTTCTGGGCAACGCGTTACTAAACATGTTCCACAAACAAAGATTTTTGCTTGCTGAGCTTTAGTGGGACACCAAAATACTTCATTCAAGAAGACTAATTTGCAAGGTGCTGCTAATAACATAATACAGACGTGCCAAACAGGACCAGGGTCAAATGTCATCCATCCCATAAATCTTAACTTGTCAAAAGCATGTGTTCCGTGGATTAGGTTGCAGTGCTGGTCGTGTAGGGAAGTTGCATGCTACTCTACGTACCATTACACATTGACCAAGGACTTTATGCAACACTGATACCACCTGTGTTACCAAAAATAACTCATTTCCAAATGATCTTACCCAGTGTTTGGTGAGAAGGTTGTATCAAAAGTCAGCTTCAGTCCCTTGGCAATCTGAGAGAGAAAAAATAAAACAAGTCAGACCATTTTAATTTGAGGGTCATGTTTTGTTTTAACTGTTAATATATAGAATTAAGAGCTATACATTTAGTGTCATTTTTAGAAAAGACAGACATCTGTCATCAGTGGGTCAAATGCTCTGAGAATATCTGCTCTGGTTGATCCTACCTAGAGCAGCTTTAACTGCTATATAAAAATAAAAAAAAATTCTAACCTGATCTTCAATGGTGATCTCTGTACCCAGGGTGTTGTCAGTGTTCCACTTCTCTGTAAAGGTCAGGCCATATTCTGACCTCTTGTATTTAGTTTCTAGGCTGCCCACCACTTTGCTGGTATCAGTGTTTGAAGAACCTGAGGTTTTGAATTCCTTTAAAAAAAAAAAAAAAAAAAAAAACAGGAAAATTAATGTTACAAGAAAAGGAGCAATCCACATTGACAAAAGAAAGTCTGGCAATGCACTTTTAGTGCCATTTTGTGTGATTTTGTCTGGGCAATAACGCCTTTTAATAATCACTCCATAGTTTACATATGTTAAGCATCTACAAATTATTTTCTAGTTTTACACTATAACAAGACACTTACCACTCCACTGGCTGATTTTGTCTTAACGTCAAGCTTCACCAGGCCAAATCCTGCAGACAAAATTATTTTGGTAAAACTGGTCTAAGTAAAATTGAGGAGAGTTCAGCACCAATCCAATACAAGTTATTTTGGTCAATTTAGGAAGGAGTTACCATATCCCTTGTTGAAAATGTCCTTGGCAGACTTGCCCAGATCAGCGTAGCAGGGAGGCACAGCCATTGTACCTACAAGTGAGAGAAAAACTGTATTAGGTGTTGATGCCCAAATTAGGTTGATCATTCTCCGACTAAACAGATTGTAAACACAGTATAGTAAAACATTATTCTGACCATCTTGTCCAACCAGAGGTCGCATTACCCGAAAATTTTCTGTCATTGACAAAAAAAAAATTCTAATAACGACGGCAAAATCTGAAGGCCGTCCGTCATTTTGACAGATTAGACCACTGAGGGTGATCGCGCGATCTACTCCAAGTAATTCACACCCTGTTCAGTTAGTGGCAGGTGTGAATTATTATACATTAATAGGACTATATATTTTGATTAATGGTTTATGTATATTTTACAGAGTTCATTCAAATCAGTCTATCAACGCCATTTCATTGCTTCTCTCCCTCAGTTGCGCTGCTTCCACTAGTGCAGATCATATAAAATAGAGCTTTTATTCAAATCACATTTTCCACTTGTGCCGTCTCCAGGTGAAAAATCTACCCAGGGCGGGGGGGATTCAAAATTGAGAAGTGAATCCCCTTTGCTGTTGAAGCAGAGGATGACGTTGTTGATAGTCATATTCCATAACCAAACAGATTGAGATGTTGGGCGTATTCTTTGACAAGCCTGAGCCTTCTAGCTTACCTAGCCAACCACGTTATTTTTCGTGTGGCATTTTTCATGTGGCGTGATTGAAGGGCCAGTTACTGAAGTAAAACTAGCAAGGACTGCAGGATGAATTTTGTTTTAAAAGTAGTGTTCGTCATTCAGTGAGTCTGATTTTATAATTTGTATAGTACCATTGAATAATATGATTTAATTTGTGAAATAATGATTTAATTTGTGAAAAGTCACCTTAGGCTACTTTTTTTTTTTACTGCATAATATTATTAGGGGTGTAACTGTACTGGTATTGAACCATTCGGTACAGGGCTTTCGGTTCGGTACACGCATTGTATTAACAGGATAGGGGCAGGATAGTCTAGTGGTCTAGGTGTTGGACTCCCAGCCGGAAGGTTGTGGGTTCGAGCCCCAGAATTGCAGCATCCTTGAGCAAGATGCCTAACCCCTACCTGCTCCATGTAATAGCAGCATGTAATTGTAAGTCTCTTTGGATAAAAGCATCTGCTAAATTACCCAATTGTAGTAGAATACAATATTTTGGCGCAGAGCCTAAATTACATCTGAAAGCGTTCAGCCCGGACACCTATAGCAGCATCACATACAACCACAGTCGGACGGTGGTGCGCTCCCGGAAGACAGGAAAAGGGAAAGAGTTGTAACTCGAACATAGACTGTCGACGTTGTTCAACGATTTTTGGATATGCTGCCTGTAACACATCGAACATATTAATACACCTAAGACGTCACCATGCAGATATCATTGTCACTGATGGAAAGCAAAAAACAACCTGTCATCACTACTACTACTAGGCTACTCAAGACTACTGCTTTTACGCAACTACTGGATTTAAATTCAGATCGGGTCAAAGCCATTAACAAGGCGTGTTTAGCTCATTGGATATTCAAGCACACGGTTGTAGAGAATGCGGGCTTCCAGCATCTTCTTAAGGGGCTCGAGCCACATTACAAAAGGTCCCTCACATACAGACATACTGTACAGGCCCATATATTATATAACGATGGTATTATGCATGCATTATGCTCATAAAAAAAAAAAGCGCATCGGTTCTGAGCGCATAAGCCAACTTTTGTGTTACTTTTGGTAACACTGAAGGCCCAGTGTCGAGGGTCACAGTTCGCCACTGTTAAAAAATTTAAATAGACTGGTAATAACAGATGAGGGAATTTTTACAACCCTGTTCATCAAAATAACAGACAACGAGAAAGTCTAATGCAACCACTGTGTCCAACTGTACAGAGAAGGGTGTGGTTTTACACTTCAGATTATCTAGTGAGTGGAGCCATATCTTCCCTGGGCATATGCACGTTTATTAAGAGTGTTTGAAAAGTGGCAAGCCAAATGCATTCCTGTGGCTATCCCAAAATAATGAACATTTGAGCTAGTTTGCCTCCCGTTAGTGACTAAGCCTCTTATGAGTGGTCTGATAATATAGGAGACCAGCCTTAGACATTCGTTAACATGCTCTACCTATTAAGAACCATGAATAACTAAAATAACTAAAATAACCTCAGCATGGATTTGTTCCCCTTAATTGAGGGATCAGATGGAGCCCTTGAAAACTTTAAGGGATGATTTTTGCTTCCCGTCCAGGTACAGTCAAAAAAAATTGTTTGTTTCATGATTTGGTATTTTGCAGTTGACAGCTAACAGGTAAAATAGGTTCTTGACCCATCAATCAAGGATGCCATTATGTCTACTCATAATCGTGACAGTCAGATCATTACGATCTGAGTTCAGCATTAGTATTATTTTAATGACAAGCAGTTTAGGCAGATATATTTATTTAACGCGTAAGGGGCTAAAAAATTACCCAGTTTTCACTATGAGTTTAGTCAATGTGATTTGGATATGTCACAAAATGAAAGTGGCCAGTGCGGGGACAATTAAAGTTAGCTGAATGTCAGACAGCAGGTGCGCAAGGTTAACTACGACGGAGAAGCCATTTTGACGCACAAGCAAGCCTAGCCATGGCCTGTTTCTGCAGTTAACAGTTACATAGGTTGAGGCAACCAAAAATATCATTGTCAGTGTCAATCAGATAAAAAGTAAATTACACGTTATTTACGGGATAGCTGTCATGCTCCAGCTACCGACATACAAATAATGTTAGCAAGGCCAAAGTGAGAGAGCAATGAAACCGGTAATAGACTGGATTGCAACCGTATTACATTTGTATTTATCAAAACAACTATACAGCATACGCCTTTTTCGTGAGAACGAAACATTTTTTTTGAAACTGCCATTAGCTATAACTATCATACGGATTTGGACGGCATGTGCCTGGCAACCATGCTGTGTGTAACTTAGCTTGTTTAGCTTACTTGGCTAGCTTGCAGGTACCCGATCGGTAAAATATGGGTAGCAAATGACGCTATTCAGAATGTCAACAACGGTGTTAAATAAATGTGCCTCTTACCGGGAAAGGTGGCGCTAACAGTAAACTAAAGTGCCTTTGATAAGGATGTTCCTCACACCGAACGGCCGAGGCAGGCGTCACCGGCTGGAGGGCGAGCTGAAGGAGACTGTACTGTAACGAAACTCAGACCTATCACATCCCGTTGGAGGACCCAGAGTAGGCGCATATATGCCTGTGTATAAATATGTGTAGCTGCACTGCACATTTTCATCCCTGTGTAATGTCACTGGTTACTAAGTGCTCACTAGCAACGTTTACCATTCATTGTATATTGTTTATGTATAATGTCCATTATTGGGAAAGCACTGACTTCCGAATATCTTTTGACAGGGCAAGTGCACAGTAGCTACTACTACTACCATAGATATCTATCACGAATACATCAATGACCATAGACCACTACTTCTGCTAGCCTATTAATAATATAATATATGCGTGTATATAATTATGTAGACCATAATCATTACACTAAACTTTAGGAAACACTTGAAATGCAAACCACATTGATTTATGTTGACGTTGATTTATGTTTATACACTGTAAAATAGTAAAGTAATTTTAAATAGTCATTTAATAATTATATTAGTGCGGTGTAAAAGGCAAAAAGTTATTTTATTCAGAGATATTTTAGAGATTTAAAAGATGACATCTCCTGAAGCAAAATACAAAATGTCTTGGATAGTTGTACAAATTTGTTTGTGACAATCTACTGAAAGATAAATTGACTATAATGCCCAATAGTGTCACATTATAGCATGTAGGCCTAGGTGCAGTATGAATGAAGACGTGAAAGAAAATTGAAGTAATGTTAAAAAACGTGGTAATAATCTTTCAGGTTATTAACATAATACTGTACATATATTATTTATTTCTGACGTCGTCCCAGATTGCTGTAGATAACACTTTCAGATTTTCGCTCAACCTAGGATAAGAAAGAGATGAAAACGCAATTAAAAAAAAATATTTGTAATAGATAATTTAAACCACACAATGTGTGACCTTTACGGAAATTTTGTGGATGCTGTGCCGTACCTCTTGCTGGGTATTTGGATTGTTGACAATAATTGGTATACTATATATCACGTCGTTTTGCTAGTTTTAAAAAATACAACAAGAACACTGTCATTCACATAGCGTAATAATATAAATGTGACTCTTTCTGACTAAATTAATTCTGAATTCCTTCGTGAGCACTGTCTCAGTATTACCTTTTGTGTTGTCCTCAGATGTTTGGTTGCCACAGTGCTGTATGTCACATCATCATCACTTTTGACAACTGACATCTTTGTAAGAGATGAGAGAGAGAAACATGTAATAGAGCTCTTTGCACAGACAGCACTGTACTCCAAATATGTATTGTTATTTTATAGGACTTACCTGACCTGGAGGTTTTTTGGAGATGTTCATTACATCACTATATGTTATTTCCTGTTCAGTATGTTATAAATAAGCATACATAATATTAGTGGCCACAAAGATTTGTTTTTATTTTCCTCTCTCTTGGTAATTTAGTGTGGTTTAACTCAACTCAGTTTCCATTTTACATCGGCAGTTATGATATAAACAATTGTATAGTAGAAATGTTCCACAATTGTATGATAGCACACCAATAATTTAATTAATATCCAAATGTAGTATGATTTTGCTTGAAATGTTTTTGAGGCTAAACATTATTCCTGCTCAGGAATAATGTTCGCAATGGTAATTGTGCAATAATAATAGATCTTACACATTGCCATGTTAACTTATGATGTAACTCATAAAATTTTCAAAAATGATCAAGGCTGCTTATTTCTTGAATGATAGTAGGAAAAGCATGACTGTATCTTACCATTTGGCCTAATTGTGTTTCACGTTTAGCCTTTTCTACAGTGAAATAAAATGAAAAAGTGAGAACAACAATTCATTTGGATTGAAAAAAAAAACAGATTTTGCTCATTCATTCTTTTGTATTCACTTTGAGATATTTACAATTGTTTCTCATCTTTTAACCTCCTCAAGAAAGACAGCATTTTAAGCTTGAACCAAATGGAAGTTCATTTTTAATCAAATATTTATTAACCTTTTTTGTTGAACTAGAGTTAACACTTACCATGTTGCTTCAACACCCACCAAATGATCAAGGCCCCAGTTACAGCGAAAGCCAACAAGACTGTCACGATGATTACACTCACATTTGGTAATTTGCTAAAGAGCAGCAAATGAGGAAAATTTTTCATTATCATTGTTCTTATTCAGACCAAAGTGATCAAGTATCTCATTCAATTGCCATGTGACCAATAAACCTCTACATTTCTGTAGTAATCCTACTGACCGCCACCGTTGCTGCTCATCTGGTTCAGGGCCTTGTGAGTAGTTGGACTGATGTTTGGTGGAAGAAAGCTGGGTTTCTGTTTGGCCAATATTACAAAACATTCATTTACTGAACAATTATTAATTGAAATTACTCTTTCCGTCTTTAATTCCAAAACATACGGTATTTTGATAGCTGGACTTAAATGTGTACCAAAAAGGACTTGATATATATAGCAATGACTATTTATGATCTTAAATATTATTTAATAATTATTGTAAACGTTTTAAACCATTTACAATCACGTGAGATGGCTTCATAGGATAACCCCCCCCCAAATATAGTATACATTGGCACTGCTCCATCCACGCCACTTGGTGGCAGTATAAACACTAAGAAACGCTGTTTTCAGGTTTTAAATGTTGTTGCTATGTTTTACTTACTAGTAGTAGATGTAGGTGTGGTGGTTGACTTGACATATTGACAGGCATCTGAAAATATCCATCGTCACACAAAAACCAACCATCACTTTGCGTTGTTAAACTACCAATTGTCACGGTGAAAACCTTAGGAACACTTGTATTGATGATCACGGATGTGCTATATATTGATTCAGAATGTCCCAAACAGGACAAACTGCCCAGTCTGCACCATTTCATGTTTTTAGAGGAATCGTGGTGACATTTGACAGTTATATTTCCTCTATTATATCCAGTTATCTCCTGTTGTGCCACGTAGAGTTTGGACACATCTAGAGAGATAAGCGATCAGTACAGTGTAGGCCTACACACTGACAGATTCTATGATTTTTTTTTAACTTTAAAAGCATTTCCTTTAAGTTAATGTTATTTTAAGCTTATTACCTTGAAAAGAAAGACCAAAATATGTTCCGATATCTTTCCCATTATTAATCTCCACAACACACCAGTAGTCTGTATCATCTGCATTTAGGTCATTGATTGTCACAGTAAATATATTTTGGTTGGGGTTATCAGAGATTAAGTACTTCTCAGACTTATCCGGTTTGTTTGTTTTTACTGCATATCTACAAAAACTAAAGAAATATCCGTCACACAAGTATTTCACATTTCCTTGGTACATTGGTTCATAGAGACATGGGATGGAAATGGAGCCTCGTTGTTTCACAGACACTTTGCTCACTGTAGCGATGCTGTTAATTCCTACAAAAAAATACATTATTTTACCAGTCATACTCATTATTACCAACAGACAGCATAAAACGATTTACATACAGAATACAAAAAAAACTCCCATTTAACGTTTATTTTTGACTGACCTGTGTATCCTGAGAGGATGAGAAGCATGATCAAATAATTTGCCATTTGAATGAGGTACAGTAATGAATAGTGAATAGGTCAGTAATGAGAAGTTGTCCGTCTTATGGCTCCAAAGTAATTAGCAACTGCGCATACAGTTCCTCATTCTAAATAAAAGGTAACAACTGAGCTTCCTCATTTGTCTCTTTGCACTAGTAAAAGGATGAAGCAAAGTTCTAGTGAAGTTTTACAATTACAATTAGGTCTTTTAGCAGATGCTTTTATCCATTTACATTTACAGCATTTAGCAGACGCTTTTATCCAAAGCGACTTACAATTAGTACATTTGTCAACAGTTGAACC
>JAOEHI010000007.1:2675147-2728255 GCA_025447815.1 Percopsis transmontana | reverse complement strand
GTGTGTGTGTGTGTGTGTGTGTGTGTGTGTGTGTGTGTGTGTGTGTGTGTGTGTGTGTGTGTGTGTGTGTGTGCCGTGGTTCATCTCCAGACCAGACTCATCCAATTATTATTACGTCAGCTGAATTCTCCTGCTTTTCCACTGTGGCTCATTCTGAACGTATTAACATTTGCCCAAGAGTAATTAAGAGCTGGCAGTGAACAGGGCAACATTTTCTCAGCCTGGGGTCCCTGATGTGACCACACCTTATCTCAGAGTAGAAACTGATTTAAGATTCCCTGGATGGTATTTCATCAAGGTGTGTGTGTGTTTGTGCAAACGTTTATATGTGGATTGATGTGCATGTGTATATATATATATTTATATACAGTAAATATTAATACAATGTTATAGCAGACCATGACTGATAAAATGGCATTCAAAAAATGTCACGCATGAAAAAAGGTGGGGGAAAAATCTGAGAAACAGTTGCCTAGGTACAGTAGACTCTCAGTGGTATGCTCTAAGTATTGACACCACATCTCTGATAAGGTCAGAGCACGGCTACAAAGATCATCCACCTCTCTAAATTAGAGCTACATCTCCTCCCGCATTGATTTTTTTTCAACCGTTTTTTGTAACAATGAGTAATTTTGAGTACGTCCATCTTGTCCTTTCAGAACGCTGACGCTAGCTATGACTTCAGCAGCAATGACCCGTTTCCCTTCCCACGCTACACGGACGACTGGTTCAACAGGTAAACTAAATCCAGCCAGCCAACTATTGACCTTCGCAACCTGTCTCTCGTGGCGGCTATAGTGGGATATCCATTATTTATTTGACAGTGGCTGATTCATGGATGTCAACAATGCTAGTGTTTGTGTGCTTATGTACTGTATCTATTAATGTGTGTTAATGTGTGATTGTACGTGGGGAGAACTGTTTGGCTAACATACGGCAGTTGTTGCTTCTATATTGATCATACCAAGATTTATTAAACTGTGGCCGCTAAGGACTGTCAACAGAGCTATTGTCTAACACAGCACAATATAAAACACTGTGACGGTGTTATTAGAAGACCCATTGATACAGGATAATGATATAAAACCATTTATTCTGCCTTGTTAGAAAGCTGTAATAAAAGTGTTATTTCTATTCCAGTGCAACAATAGTGTATGCATACTATACAATATATTAAAATAAGAAAATGTAAATAATAGTGGAATATAATTTTGCCTGTAAACCATCGATAAGTACAATGGGTTGTTATTATAGAAACAAGTCTTGCTTTTCCTACGAGGCTAAAAGGACACTTGTTGCTGCTACCTTTATGTATGTGCTGGACTATGGAGACGTTATATACATGCATGCATCTTCGCAATGCCTACACATGCTGGATACTGTCTACCACGGAGCTCTGAGGTTTATTACAAATTTTAGACCTATCTCACCCCCATGCATGGTCCAGTGCGGTGGCAGGACAAGGCAAGGATAACAATTTAACAGCGAACATCTCCACTTTCTCACCTCCTCCCTCTATACTCCTCCACTGTGCTTTCCTCTGCCAAAATGTGTGTGTGTGTGTGTGTGTGTGTGTGCACGTTATAGTGTGTGTTTTCACCAGTATATCCCTGACTCTCTGCTGACTCTCACACACACATCTCTCTCACATCTCGCTGGCTAATCAGCTGGCTGTTATAAATAGCTGCCTGTCTGTGGCAAAGCATGCTGGGAAAAGACTGCAGTGGCCCTGTGGGAACCACAGTAATAGATAAATAAATAGGCACACAAAATAAACACACGTATACACATTACACAATAAATAGGAAATGCCAAATTTAAAATGTGTGCACACAGTTATGTAATGTAACCACATTCTTTTGAAAGGTATTCATTTTTCATTATGACAGATCGCTTATGCTATCTCATTCACTGTTCAGTCATTAATGAGTTTGCTGATCAGTAAAATGACTATACTGTAAGAATGTACTGTACTGTAATATATTTATTCCTCGTCATCCTGTTTTTCCCCTCAGCCATGGGACCCGGTGTGCTGGGGAAGTGTCAGCAGCAGCCAACAACAACATCTGTGGTGTCGGCGTCGCCTATAACTCCAAGGTGGCAGGTAATGTATTCTGTACAGTGAGCAAAAAACACAATGTCCGGGATAAGAGATTCTGCAAATGTCTGTCATTACAAACACACGTGGTCTGTTGCTTGGAAATTAATATGTTATTTACAACAGCAAAATGCTTTAGAAGTTTCTTAAATATTATTATCATCATTTGTGTGATTATTATTATTATTATTAAATTGGGCAGAATTTGTATCATTATTCATAATCTGCTTTGATTCTGTCAAAATAATTTTTCAATATGTATGTTATGTTATGTTTTGTTATTTTATTTTGGGGGCTCCAGGGTCAAGAACCACTGCGGTATGATGAAATAAATTGCATCCCTGAAATAAAACTGTGTGCATAATAGATAGGTGTATATAGGTCTATGGTGGTTGGTATAGAAACACACTCTTTGCGCATCATAATAATACAGTAAATAAATGCCAAAGGTCATAGGAAGTCCAGCGGCATGACAAAAACATCAGTTTAGACAGCTCCAGGGTTTTTGCACAATATTGTTTTTCCTTCGTGGAATTTTCTGAAAAAAACTTCGATAAAAGATAATAATGTCTAGGCACTTGGTGTGTCTGCTCTAAGCCAGTAGGTTTTATTTTCTTTCTGTAAAATTTAGTGATAGGCTGATAAGGGGGGTTATCATGCATTTTGAGTCAGTAAAATTACAACTTTGTTCCAGTTACGCAGTTAATGTAGTAGGACTGGGGCACTGACTTGATGTTTTTTTCTACAGGTATCAGAATGCTGGACCAGCCTTTCATGACAGACATCATCGAGGCGTCATCCATCAGTCACATGCCCCAGGTCATCGACATCTACAGCGCCAGCTGGGGACCCACAGATGACGGCAAAACAGTTGATGGCCCCCGAGAGCTCACGCTCCAGGCAATGGCTGATGGCGTCAACAAGGTATAGGTCAACATCAGAGGTTGATGAAAGTCAGTTTTGGGGGAATGGTTTGTTACAAATTAACATGATTAAATCTAAATCTATCATGAGCAGTGATGAACGATGGATTTTTGGTGCCAATATGAGGCTGGCTTAGAGACTGCTGACCTAAGACTTTTCTGTAATTCTGTAATTAATTTTGTTTTGTATCGATTTTCACAGCAGAATTCTCCTTTTATATTAATTGTTTTTGCTTCTTTTCACCCCCCCCATTGGTAAACGCATGCGTGCCTACACACCCACCTTCAGACACACACTCACGCAGGGTTAGCATGCCGACAGTGTCACAGCTAATTGCCTGCTTGGTTAATCGTAGTGCAGTCGGTGTGGTGCGTGCTCAGAGCTGACCCGCGTTGCAGGCTGGCTAGGAGACGGTAGCAAACTCGACTGTAATCTCCAATCATATAAACACAACTAATCAAGTAGCCACTCTACAGCTGAGCCTCTGTGATTCTGATCGCTTATATAAGCTTCTGCGTAGGCTCTACAATGCTGTGCGCCCAAGAGGAAAATAAGACGATTAAAAATGTTTCATTATGCGTTGTTGTGTTAATTCTCCCGCCAAACACTTGGAGGAGTTTCTCATCAACACCCATGGTTTCAATCACTTCAGCCTAAACATCTTTCCTTATTTGAATCTCGAGCGCAAGGCTTGGCTTTTGCAAATTGTGCTTCGTATGCAATGGGCTGATAAATAAGAGCGCTTCGTTCGGAGGGTGCGCAGATGGGGGGGGCTTTGTTCGCGCTCACAGGAGGACTTGCTGGTCTTCAAGCGCCTCTTTGCGATACGAATAAACACACATACATATGCATAGCGGAGAGAAAAGGGCACACCGCTCCCCGGTGTGCACGCCATCCTTTGTTCTGCGAATAAATGGGAGGGCTTTGTGGAGACAGGTGCAGAAGTTTGATCCTTACTGAATTCACAAAGGCAGTTTTGTTTAATGACCACAGAGAAAAGAGATTCACATATCCTGTAGGAAAAACATTTTCTAATTACCAGATGCAGTATATCTGTAACATTGTGTGACTTACCTGGGAAATGCAATTTATTGGACGGTAGACTACAGATAGGTGTAATATTAATTAATAGTATGGAGAGGGTAATGGGCACAACTGCTTTGTGTAGATACATAGTAATACATTGAAGTAGAAGCTGTGTTCGTGCTTTTTCTTTGTATCCACTGCATTTATTATTGAGCTTTATATCTACAAACCAGACACAACAGATTCGTAACTCTTTACTATAACCTATATCCATCTCTGCCTCAAAATTGAAGAATTTCCATTCTGAATAAGAGCCATAACACCATAAAGATGTGGACGTCTGTTAGATATAGACAACAAGGGAGACGTGGATATCAATGCCGACACTTTTCTAAATTACATGTCTTTCAAACCTCTGTGCACCTGAAGAGGACTTTTCTCATATGGTTTGTGTAGTAATTTCCACTTACAGTATCTCATTATGGCCCATTGTTTCCCTGCTGACATAATTATATTACAATTAGGTAATTTAGAAGACACTTTTATCCAAAGCAACTTGCTATTACATGGAGCAGATAGGGGTTAGGATGCTTACAGGTAGGCCAACTCTGGTGCTGGAACCCACAACCTTCCGGCTGGGAATCCAACACCTAGACCACTAGACTATCCTAGACTGTTATCGTTTTATAATTTTCTTCACTTCAGAGTTTTAAGCTATATTCAGACTAATAGTGTTTTTGGACAGCACCTACCTGTTTTGACATTTTGTGTTTGTGGTGTTTCAGGGTCGAGGAGGGAAAGGCAGCATCTACGTGTGGGCGTCGGGAGATGGCGGCAGCTATGACGACTGCAACTGTGACGGTTACGCATCTAGCATGTGGACCATCTCCATCAACTCTGCCATCAACGACGGGCGCACCGCCCTGTATGACGAGAGCTGCTCCTCCACCCTGGCATCCACCTTCAGCAATGGCCGCAAGAGGAACCCTGAGGCTGGCGTGGTAAATTTGGACGACACCTGTTTATCTACACAGTGGTTCTCAGACTTTCTTTGACCTAGCCCCAACCAAACTGCTGGTTTGGTTGGTTAACATAACATAATAGCGTAAAACATAAAATACCATATATTAACCATGGAACAAATGTATGCACATTTTTATCAAAGATCATGAAACTACATTAAAACTATAATTTCAAAATTCTGAAAAGTCCTCCAGAATCTTGTGGCCACCCCCAGGGGGTCCTGAACCCCTTGTTGAGAAACACTGATCTAACAGGCCCAAATAGATTACTCTCACAGCTTACAATACTAACCACTTGTCGGGTGTTTTCAAACCCTTCCAGCTTGTGTTAAATAATTAATATTATACTGTCATTCATAATGACAGCCCTGTACTTTACAGGACGACAACAACAACATAATGTGTTTAAACTGTAGTGTGATGGAAATAGTTCTTTGTTTCTTGTCTTTTCCGTAATAATTGTGTACTATGCCTTTAAGGCAATACTGTAATAATTCTGTATATTTGAAAATGGCAAGACTGGGTTAATAAGGCCTGATATAAGCATTTAGATGCTTTTACTTCTGCTCAGACAAAGACAAAATTATTTTCTGTTGACATAGTTTGCTGCAAATGCAGTGTTCAGAGATAAAAGTAAGACATTACTGGTAGTTATGGATTTATTCTACATTTTTTCAACATTTTCACTATGGCTTAAAGAATAAGTTCACCCCAAAACCACTGTGCATTGTGTTTGTGTATCAATGAAAAGTATAGAATCCCCTGAAATGACCTATGAAGTCATAGTGGTGTTATGAGAGAAGTCAGATGCAAGTCACACGCCAGTCACAGGCACATTGGCATCCCATTCTCCTGTATCATGTCATGTGGCTTGGGGATTAGGTACACCACAGCAAAGCTAAGTAAGCTATTACTGGAGCTGCGTGAGTCCTATTGTTATTCCCGTATTTACCTGGGGAATTGTGCCACCAGGCAGCGGGGTCTGATAAAAGATAAAGAAAAATGAGTACGTGAGTCAGAGAGACACATTGTTCTTCAGTAGAGGAGAGGGCTGACTATGGCAATAAAGGGGGTGGCGGGGATGTACGATGCCAGCGGCGCACATGAAAATATACAGCGCTGTTAAATTAGCCCTGACAATACCGTAGCTTATTTATGCACCCACCATCCCCTTAGTGACTTAATGCTTGCTGCCTGATTTTTATGAAGAAAGCCGGTATAGTTGTGGTCTTCCACCCTTTTCCAAAATGTAATATTTCCCACAATATTATAGCACGTCTATGTCACCATTAAAGCTCCCAGTGTGCAGACAGCAGTGTTTGTGTTGTGACTAAGCCAATCACCCTTGGCTGTTGACAGAGCCAGTGATCTTCCCACGGGTACACCTCTGTAATTGCATGTGATCTCTGATTATTTGTAATTAAGCCTCGCATTAAAAATCTGATGTTTATTTAATACGAATAAACACAACTTGCGTGATGATTATGCAACAGCAGCTAATATACGTCACGCCTTTTACAATTTCTCTATTCTCTATTTTACTGTATTGCTAATCAGTAAAAGATCATGATATTACTATTTGTTACAACACGAATATATTAAAATATTCTATTGAGTGTCTTCAACTGTTGTAATTCCATTAGTAATCAAGATTATTATTCAAGATTCTGGCGACAAGCAGCAGCCTTGCTATGTGTCGTAAAAATAAATAAAATCTGGGACATCTTTAGATTAACTTCCTCATTTTGCATTTCTGTCTTTTCACCACAGGAGACAGTAGCTCAATGACGAGCCGTTATTTATTTCTCTCCCCTCCCCGTGGTTTTGTCATGCTAGGCCACCACAGACCTGTATGGGAACTGCACCCTGCGGCACTCTGGAACATCGGCGGCCGCTCCGGAAGCAGCTGGAGTCTTTGCCCTGGCGCTCGAAGCCAAGTACGTGCTCAACCACCCACACACACCTATATTAAGTATTACATTGTTGTAATAGAATCCACTGCTGATGACGTGAGGTATGGTAGTTTCACCAGCTATCTACAGATAGTAAACGTGTCGGCTAAATTACTAAAATATAAAAGTCATTATTAGTGGGATTGCGTGACTGCCAGTTGAAAAACATCCAACATGTCTGCCGCAAATGCTTCACACTTTTCTGGAAAATGCATCTCTTGAATACATATAGTTTTTTTTTTAATATTCTAATGATACCTCATGCCACTTGCTTTCTGCAATAGAGTGCTACATGTAATTGCTTCAGATGAAACTAGTATTTATGTCATAATAACATTCTCACGACATTTTGCTAATCCCTTTTAGCGCACAATTTGATTTGAAGCTCATCACTCTGGTCTTATTAACTTTTACGAACTTTAATTACACAAAATAAATCAATGGTTGGGCTCTCATATAACAGTATCCCTCATATTTCCCCCATATATTTCTCTATCTCTATCTCTACCTCCTTTTTTCACTCTCACTCTCTTTTAGAATGTCATTCTATCTATCTTTCAGAGCCCTTTTCCAATTATCTCCATCCATATCTGAACTCCTCAAAGGCCCACTTCATGTCTTCGCTCTTAACGAAATTGATTGTTTACAACAACTGCCATTAAGTCCTGCAGGATAATGCAAATGAAAAAATGAAACAATGGACATGCGTGTGTTCTTTATATCTCATCATATAGCAGAAAAACATTTTGTATTTTAAAGCTGGTTTCCGTGCTCACATTTATGTTTCAGTCACAACCCAAATTAAATAGATAAGCCTGCTTAAACATGAATGACTTGCTGAGGTGGTCTCTCTTGCTTTATTTTCAGTGTGTGATATTTTCAACCTGTTTAATCTTCCCTCCATTCATAATGTTCATTAATGTCTTTTGCGCCCAGTTGCCATCTTTGTCTTTTCTGTGACTCACAAAATGTAGCCGGTAAATTGGATTAGATACCATCCAAAATGTACAAGACAGGCCGGTCTTGAGATATGTATTTTTTAAATTACTTTCACTCAAAATTTTCCATAACATCACACTGCGAATGGTGGCTTGGGTTGTTGATTATATGTTATCAAAAATGTATGTTTTGTAACACTGTGTTTTGTCATCTCCACACTGAAGAATCAGCTACAGTTTATTTTTATAGATAGTCATTACGAATTCTAAAAAAATCTTTTTCAAAAGCCATTCAACTACTTCTCTCAGATGCTTTGTTTCTCATGTTAAAAGACTGCTAGGGCCTGCGTGCTGCATTAGCTAACACTGACTTGTGCAAAGAAACACTGTTTGCTTTGCACACACAATAATGATGTTTCTGTCAGGGGGGAGTGGATGCTTGCTCTGTCCAATGGTAAATAGTCCGCGGTGCTGTTAGAGCAAGTGCAGGGCGTTTTTATTGCCCAAACACTTGAACCGTGCATTGGCCACAGTCAGAGTGAGTCACTGTAGAGCAAAGCTTTCACCACACATAGCTGAGATAAGGGATGTAGACAGACAAAGGTACCCATCTGCTCTGTAGCACAGTCACTTTGATGTGGAGACATTTGAAAGCACAATGAAACCATACTATACTGAGGGATCAGGTTGTATGCCAATCAAAAACATTATTCAATTCATAAAGATCTATTCAAAACCTTATTGTCATTTGCTTTGTTTTTCAGTATGGTCCGCCAAATTCACACATTTCTCTTCTGACATGGCAGAGTGTTTGTCAAAGTGGTGGATAGGACTGCACAAGGGGATTGTTTTTAGTCAGCGATGACGTTTTTTAAATTAACTTTTTTTATTTGTAATTTGTAATTTATCAATTATTTAATCTATTTTTCAATCTACTTTTCTGTCTTGGGTTATAGTTTTTTATATGATGCTATTGCGCATTATTAATTGTTTGCAACCTCTAACCTAATGTAATCTAGTCTGGTCTAATCACTAATCTAAATATCCACTTAGTAGTTTCCACCAAAAGTAGTGGTTATGGATATTGGGTCCTATAAAGGACCCTATGCTACGGCTGCAATGACATAGGGTGGGTTGGCAACCACTGAACGACTTGTTTTCAGGCGTTTGTGCACCAAGAAGCACTCGTCTCTAACGTGCCAGTACGCCTGCTGCTTCCCCTGCAGCCCCAACCTGACGTGGAGGGACATGCAGCACCTGTCAGTGCTGACCTCCAAGCGGAACCAGCTTCACGACGAGGTCCACCAATGGCGGAGGAACGGCGTGGGTCTGGAGTTCAACCACCTGTTTGGCTACGGCGTGCTGGACGCCGGTGGCATGGTGAAGATGGCCAAGGAATGGAAGACCGTCCCCGAGCGCTTCCACTGCGTGGCCGGATCCATCCAGGAGACCCAGTGAGTGAAAAGTCTCAAGGAGTTCATCGTGTGCGTAACTCACGGACTCTACCTGGTCCGTAGAAATCTGTCTTTTAAATAGCCTCAAAATTACAAATTACCTTTCAATTTAGGCTGGGTAAGGTGTTGCATCATAACGAGCACATTGTTCCATCCAAGTATGCCGTCATAAAACGGCCATTATACAAGCATTAAACGCAATATTTACTTCCTGTGTGCCATAATGCCTGCTCCCTCTGTCAGCCGTCAGAGCTAGATCTCTGGGTAGAGTGCCGCTTTGATTACAGGCCAGCCATCTGGCCCGCGCTTTTCCTCTGCCCTCGTCCTTCACTGCTAAAACTGTCTGTCTCTGGCACCCGGGCATCCTCCTCCCTTCCCCTCCTGTCCACCCCCATCCATCTCCCCATTTATCATCTCTCTCTCTCTCTCATCCTTTTTCCGTCCGCTCACCGTCAGAGAATGTAAGTATCGTTTAATGAACAAGTGACTCATTAATTGAACGAGAACAGGGGATCTCGGCCGTGAGTGACTGGTGACGTTTTGGGAAACGGGAACTGCCACTGAACGACTTGGAGAATGAGTCTTTTGAATGAATCCTTTCATTGAACGGAGTGAAATGATTTGAATCTTTAAATCTCTAGCAATTACGCCAGTAGTGTGTTAAAGGCATAAAGGATTTGTGCCATTTTGGACATGTCAGGCCTCAAACTCAGCCATGGCAACACAAGAGCTCAATTACTATTTGGCTGAAGGGAGAGACCCACTTCGTCTGAGTGTGTGTTTGTTGCTGTTTTGGTGTGTGTGTGTGTGTGTGTGTGTGTGTGTGTGTGTGTGTGTGTGTGTGTGTATGTGTGTGTGCCATTATGGTCCTCGCTAGGGGACACTTCAAGGTAAAGAAGGGCCATCACTTGTATTAATATAATAAAAAGCCTTTATTGTCATTGTATAACGAAATTAGGAGCGCTGCTCATTGTATGCAGAGCTAACGTCTTATAGCCATTTATAGGCTGACACTTGATGGTCCCAGTGCATTAGAGGCCATGTAAAAAGTGTGCTGTATGTGTAGGGGGGGTTGCCTGTAGTTTATGTGAGAAATACTGATTATAATATCGGCCATTAAGTTATGAGCTGTGATAACAGTCTGACACATTTTTCATCAGTCCTGTGTGTTTTCTCGCGGGAAAACGAGGCTTTTTCTGCCTCCATTGTGGATGAAATATAATTACAACAGCCTCACCTCGGATGATAGTCTATCAGCACAGAATAATCATGTACGAACACACAGTGCCTGAAACACACAGAGACACACAGACTCAGTGTTGATCTGATCACGGCTGTTGCGTTCCTCATTATCGGTGGTGCCCCACCGGCCATCAGGAGGGTGGTGGTGGTGGGGGGGGGGGTTGTTTTTAATCTCGCCCGGTCCTGCCCTTCCATGGTGCTCCCTTTCCTCGGTTTATGGCCGAGTGTTGGAAATCGGTATGTGTGGCTACATGCAGTTTGCACACTTTCTTGTTGGGCTGTGAGAAGTGTTATTCCAGCAATTGCTGAATACATAGAATAAAAGAAGAACAATTAATGAACACTATAATTGCAACGTCCTAAACAGCTGCTCTATATTTATTAGTTCATACATAAAATGAATACATGGTCTACTGTACAAACCCCACTCGAACACATACCCCTCAGCTATCGAATCCAATAGTTTCCCTGTCTTCATTTGATTTGATTTGATTATCTCAGTGATTGAGTTGAGCCTGTGATATCTCCACTGTCTCTAGGTGTGTGGCTGGTTATTAAAATCAATCAATTTGATGTGCAACTAGACTGAAATGTAATAATGTATAATGGAAACATGACAACAATTATTACTCAACATAAGACATAGCAATCTCTAAAAGTACGATACATACTATATCTCCACCTATATCTTAAACATAATTTGGCTATTTAAGAGGCACACACAAAGCTATCTGAATAAAAAAAAGAACTAATTTCCACACGATTCACAGACCTACTTCACAATCCCAATTTATTTCACTCCTGGCTCACAACACATTACCAAAATTGCTGCATTTACAATTACAATATCCATCCTTTTCAAGTACATTTAAGATTACAAATAGTTTTACCAGCAGCAGAAAGTAAAAACTGTTCAAATCAACTGGAAAAGTGCAATTAAGTGTCCTCAATTCTATTTTATCTACCTATCATGGCTTACTATGGCACATGTATCAATGCAAAGGTCAATCAACTGCGTGTAAACTGTAACTTTTTCTTTTCTACCAAACCTTAGTCGGGAAAGTGCAGTAAGCCTAGCTATAAATCATATACACTTCATGAGTCTCTCTCTCATTCCCTTCCTCTCCTATTTTCTTGTATTTCTCTGTGTTTTTCCAGCTCTACCCCTCTTGCCTTTGTTAAATGCATTTCTGGCCCCTTGTGGGAATCTGAGATGGCAATATTGACGTAGAATTAGCCTGTAGCTCTAATAATGCCATTATGTGCACTTAGATTGTGATAGCTGGCCCCGACCACTTCTGCCCTACATTTCCCACCCTGTCTCTTGGACTTTATCACCAGGAGAGGTGGGATAAAAGTGCAACAACACCAAAACAACTAATATTAGCAAGAACAACCTGCTCTTATAGCAGTGGCTACACGTTGCCTTTCAGGCATTGAAGTGGTCGAAAATGGCAGGTTCTATGTTTACCCTACTTGTGTTTACGAAACATAATTTCAGATATGGCTGCCATAGTCAGTTCTCAATTATTTTATCTCTCACCTCTTTTTGTGGCATATTTGGGTGTTTACACTACAGTACATGCCACTATTTTGGATCCAACAAGTAAAAAATACAGGAGTAAATGAACACTGCCATACATGGTACAAGAGGACACTGAATAGAATAGACTAAACTACACAGCTACATTTAGATATGTAAGAAAGAGGATCCTATGCTATACATTAAGGCAGTTTATCAGACATTTTCATATTCATAGTTATCTATTTTAGTTCATGTATTACTAGTTTACATATAAATTATAGTTTTTCTTGTGTGACTGGAGATTCCTTATCTTAGCACTGTCAATTCAATCTTGGGAAATTATTCATTGCTTAACCATTCATAATTTCCATCTCATTGATTTTGAATTCATAAGGCTTTACATTTGAATGCAGTCTCAAGAATAGCCAATAGGGTATCTATCTGAATAGCTCTGTCTAGATTGAGGGCAGTAGGGATTGTCATTTGTGTTGAATAATGGACTGCATTGTCAGTGCTAATATTCTATTCACAGTAATATTGGTTTGTCAGTCCCACTGCATACATTAGGGTAAATACATGTAAATGTATGCTAATACATTTACATGTATAATGAACTAATATTGCAATGTAATTCATGTGGTGCCCATAAGTCTTGTTGCAAACCATGAGGCAAAGGAATGATTTGTGCATTACAAATGCACAATAAATAAAATATTAGTATCTATACAAAATTGTACTGGTGTGTTAGTCACATTTCAAATGCTTGTTAATAAGCTCCTTTAAGAATTTATTTAAAATTTTCTTAAAGGAGCTTATCAACAAGCATTTGAAATAGTAGACAGATGACAGAACATTAAAGTGGAGAACACACTTGCCTACTGTGCTAAAGATACATTTATTGGCAATAGTCATTTCATTGTAAAGTGCAGATTGCTTTTATCATCGCTGTGTGTTGAGGCAAGATGGCAAAGAGTCTTGATTTGACAGTGAGTTGCTTTTATACTAAATAGGTCAAGCACTTACTGGTGCCTTCAAACAAGAGGGTGTAAAGATAGCTAGCAAAATCGCAAGATTTGAGTTGGGTCTTCAGATGATTTCAAGAATATGAATATTGTTTTATTGCAGTATTTATGGTTGTTTATACTGCATTTTGTTATGATGTCATCAGGGAGGCTAACAAACCACTTGTTTTCAGAGATCAAATACATTGGAGAACCACTACTCTGTATCTTATCTCTGACCGTTTTATTATTATTATTTGAATCTCTCTCCGGTTTCATTGCGTTCACATAGTCACTGTCTTGTCTCCTCTGCAGTAAGATCCAGTCTGGCAACAAGCTGGTGCTGGCCATTGCCACAGATGCCTGCCAGGGGAAGGACAACTTTGTCCGCTACCTGGAGCACGTTCAGGCCGTGGTGACTGTCAACGCCAGCCGCCGCGGCGACCTCAACATCAACATGACCTCGCCCATGGGCACCAAGTCCATCCTGCTGAGCCGGAGGCCACGCGACGACGACTCCAAGGTGGGCTTTGACAAGTGGCCCTTCATGACGACCCACACCTGGGGCGAGGACCCCCGCGGCACCTGGGAGCTGGAGGTGGGCTTTCAGGGCGACGAGCCACAGCGCGGTGTCCTGAAAGAGTGGACCCTCATGCTGCATGGAACACAAAGTGCCCCTTACATAGACCAGATAGTGCGCGACTACCAATCCAAACTGGCCATGTCCAAAAAGGAGGAGCTGGAGGAGGAGCTGGATGAAGCGGTGGAGCGGAGTTTGAAGAGCCTGCTGAGTAAAAACGACTAAACTCTGTCTGCATGTCGCTGACTCCCCCTCTCTCTCTCTTTTTCTCTCTTCTGTCTCAAGCTCCGCCCTTTTCTGACTCTTAACGTCTATCTCCCTTTTCTTGTCCTCTTTTATTTTCTACCTCTTGCTCGCTCTCTCTCCTTGACTCTGCCTTTTGTTTTAATGTATTTGAACTAGCCTGCCCCCCTTCCTCTCCCCACCTCCCCACCCCCCACCTATGATGAATGTTTTCTTGTAATCCAAATAAGATAAAAGTATAACCTACAGATAATCTGTTCTATATAGAAAAAAACATACTATATCAGCCGGCTTTCTGTCTGTTTTTTTTACACTCTACTGAACTGTACACAAACACTCTCATGCTTTACCTGCCCTACACCTCTGTTCAGTCAACTGTTGTACAGTTTGTGACTGTAAATGAAATTCTGTGACATTCTATTTAAAGTTTAATATCTTGCAAACAGAGCAGTGAGACTTCTTTCTGTTTATATTTTTGTGACATGCTCCGTTTATATAAATGATAATGGGGAGGTAATGTTTGGTTCATCTTGCAGCCTATGGTTCTCACTTATGTTTCATAATCTTGGACGTCTACAATAATAAATCCTTTAGATGTTTGTTAAAGCACCTGAGTGATTTTCAACACTCTCGAGAAGATGAAAAAGGGAGCAAGCAATACTGGGCCATTTAAATCACCTGAAATTTGAATTTAAGTCTTGTTGTCTTGGTTCATTTCCTCACTTTAACATTCAAAAAAAATTCCTTTAACAGGTAGTTTATATTTATTAGCCAGATATGGCATGTGTGTGCACGTGCAAACAATATGATGTTGCAAGTTCTGAGAAAGAAGTCCTGTTTGTTTAACTGTAGTAAATATGGGAGCATTTAAAGTTGCTGTAGATAGATTTAGAGCATTAAACTTAGTGTATTTTGTCAGAAATGCCATAGACAGTCAGCTATCAATGAGTGGAAATGCTGTGAAAATATCTGCTCTTGTAGATAGCCCCTGCCTCTGTATAAGTTGTGCCCAAAATAATTCTGACCAATCAGGTCCTCTTTTCGCTGATTGGTTTGGCGACTCTACCTTGCCTGTCAATCACATGAATGGTGCACACAGCTACAACAGGTTTGTCAATGGCGCTTTGCAATGGCAGGCCAACAGGCTCCAGAGCAGTGGTTCTTAACCTGGGTTCGATCGAACCCCAGGGGTTCGGTGAGTCAGTCTTGGGGGTTCGGCGGAGGATAAGACACACCCGACTCATATGATTCGTGATGACACGCCCCCCTTCGGTGGGTTCGGTGAATGCGCATATGAAACTGATGGGGTTCTGTACATCCAACAAGGTTAAGAACCACTGCTCCAGAGGGATGGAGCAGAGGAGGAGGGGGTGGGTTTTTGAGTTGTTGATTTTGAAGATTTTTCCAAATCTTGCCCTCTTTTTTAATTTTTAGCTAGCTATTTAGTTAGCCATTGCACCTCTCAAATCATACCTACAGCAGCATTAATGGTGCCTTAATTATGCAATTTAATTCAAGGACTTGGTAAACAATTTATATTTAGTAACTTAAATATGTTAACATTGGTAATATTGCCACGACTGCATCTACACCACTAGAAGGCAGCATCACCTCTAGGAAACACTGTTTTCATGGGAATAATGCTTAGAGCTAGAACTGAAAAATTACTATTCCATCCAGAATCGAGGGCACTTTTCCAATACTCCCTTCAAAAAACCCTACACCTTAGTGTACTCATGTTAAAGTACGCTATGTTCTGTACATGGAGCTTTTCTTATCTTGCTTCACCAGTGTCTTATTTCTACATCAACTGATCCACCTCCCTGCTTGCGCTAAAAGAGAGTGGATTATAAAGTGTGCAAAGGTCCCTGTGCTAACTCTCTTAACTTCTCCAACACTGCAGTGCAAATAACATCTTTCCCAGGAATAAGGGATTGAAGGCAAGTGCGGAGGGAGGCATGTCTTAATAATGAGTGCACTATAAGGACAGATTATATTAGTATTAGGTGTGCCCTCAACTAAGACTAATTTGCCTAGTCCGGGCTCCCTTTTCAACTACTTCTGCCTGCCACGACTCCAGACACATTGGACTGATTACTGTGTTGTTTTGATGGTGGGATAGAGTGACGTGTCTACGACGATTCTAAGATGAGATTCACTGTTGAATTCCACATTCCAGATAAGAGGGAACATACACGCATTGATGTTTTTATCGTTTTTTATTCTTATTCTTCAACATATCAAACCAAATAGATACACAGCAAAACTGGGTTAAGGGCAGGCAGTGACATCCAATTGAACCAATCAATCTATGGAGTTGAGGTTAACAAAGTTTGGAAGGGCGGCATAACATCTTAAGATGCATACATTTTTTTAAAGACTTTTTCATAGGTGGCATGGAGCTTCATTTCTTTCACATTGTCCCAAGTTTTCAGACAGTAAAGGTCTACGGCATGATCATGTAGAACAACGACAGCAGTACTAATGGAATCAGCTAAATAAAGGCTTGACGCAAGACCAGAGAGTGCAAGCACATGGAGGTGTGTAGTGGGGCTTTTAAGCAGAGCTGATCTCCATTGAAGGTAAAACACATGGGTGTCAAGGAAACGGTGTAATTTCATCAGTATCGCCCTGCCTCGGGTCAAGCAGGATTGTATGGCAGCCTGGAGGAGTATATCTTAGTCTTCAAATTTAACTTGCATACTTTCAGTGCTTCTTCTTGCTGCTCTTCTCAATGGTGGTTTCCACTACCATGGAGGTCTCCTCGTAACCTTTGATCTTGCGGTCGTTCGAGAACTTCTCCACGGACTCCACCACCTCCACCTTCTTGTAGCTCACGGAGTCGGCAGTGAAGCTGGAACCGGAGCTGGCGCTGGCTCCACGGGGGGGAGGCATTGGTGGATCCCTGCTTCCTTTGGGCCCAGAAGGATGGCGAATATCCGGTTTCGGGCAGGGGTCTTTGGGACCAGGGGTAGGAGGTGAACTGGAGTCAGAGCTAGAGGTTGGATCTTTAGGCCTAGGGTGGGGCTCTCTGTTCTTTCCCTTTCCTCCATCTTTTCCTCTCCCACCCTTATCGCTCCCGGTGCCTCCTTCTCCATTAAAGGGCAGGGTGGGGCCACTAGGGCTGGGACCTGGAATGGGCTGAGGAGGTGGAGGGGAGGGAGTGCGGTGCCCATAAGGCTCATAGGGGGGCCTCCACCCGTCTCTGATAGTGACGAAGATGTGGCCGGCAGAAGGCGAGGAGGTATAGAAGCAGGGGTCTAGGTAGCTGCCTTCCCCGGTCACAAGGACGTAGCGGCCTTTGGTGTAGAAGTCAGCGATTGGCTCGGGCCTCCTGTACCTCCTCATTCGCTCTCTGACGATGTTGCAGAGCGTGTCGAAGGCCTTGCTGATCTGAGCTCCATCTGGGACATCCTGTGGAGACACTCCAGTGAATGCAGGGCTGTGCTCTATTTTCTTTACCTTCTCCTCCTGTCCCTCTTCACTTGTAGCTCCCCTATTATCCTCCTCGGCAGCCTCTCCGGGGACTGCCCCAGGTTTCTCCTCCTGGATGTTGTCCTTTACATCTTTAGGGGTAAGCTCTTTCTTCTTCAGGACTTTCTTGGCCTGGTTCTTCTGGCGAGGCTTGATGCTGGTGATGTCTTGGATGGCCTGGGTAATGTCTGGAGAGATGATAAGTAAAAACTTAATTTGAATGATTTGAAGTGTGTTAGCATCGGAAAACATAATCAAGCATGCAACACTGTATGCTCATCATGTTGTCAAACTAACTGTCAACTTGAGGCTTGCATGTCAGTTGCAACAGTTGGAATTATTGCCTCGATCTGTTTATGATTTTCAGTGTGCATGTAAACATGCCGTCTACAGACATGACTTTGAGTGTTTACATTGGGCTCACAGTTCATAAGACTTCATGAATCACTCAGAGCCCCATTAAGCTTAGCTGGCTCACACAATGGCTGCTGATTGTACGTTGACTAAGGAGAGATTATCAATAGGAAGTGATGTGCTGATGTCATTTTTTTTGTGTTCTTACCTTTTCCCCGGCTTGGTGCAGTGGGTGTGTGAGTGTAGTGGTAATTGGTGGTGAACAGGGTAATGGGAGTGCCAATTATCGCTGAATTCAACCTACAGGTAGAAGAACAATGAAATGTCACCTACACAACAACCTTGTGTATTAAGTGCCCCAAAAATGACACCGTATACATAACAATAAATATGTATTATCTTAAATATATTTTGAACCATGTACACTCATGTGATATGTAGTCAACTTGCTTCGTAGGTTATTTTTAGCTACATGGAGAGACCCGCTAAGAAGACGTTGGCCATGTAGGAAAGTGGAGGTAACATTCAACACATACAGAAGGAGACAACCACTGCACACTAAGCCTGTACAGCAATAACGAAAACAATTGCTGTAAAACGGTGCCATCACATGGCTGGGTTTGCGCTCTACATTCATAACCTCTGTAAAGATGAAATGGTGCATTGATGTAGGCATTAAGTCTACTTGTACACAGGACAGCCATGGTTATGGGTACGCCAAGGCTACTGAGCTCTGGTGGATGAGTTTTATTTAAATTCACATCAGCTGCCCATATTTTGAAAATATATTTAGTGTTGATGATACATTTGAACGTCGACGAAAGTCATGATCAGGTAAACCCGGAGAGTAACCACATAATAACCACACTGTTGCATATTTTTAATTAGCTAATCATATCTACTAATCACTAAAGATTAATCCCTGCAATGCTTCATGATTAGAATAAGGTTTAGGCCTGTTATCTCTGAATCTCCAAAGCATTCCAAAGAATATTGCTGTATACTGTAGCTGCCAATGACGAGGCATGGAATACACCAATATTCATTAGAATTCCTTGTGTGTGTCTGTGTATAGGTGTGTGTATAGGTGTGTGTATAGGTGTGTAGCCCAGCATTACCTGTTGTCCTCACTCTCGATTATCCTCTTGTACCTCTCCAGCTCGTTCTCCAGGGAAGTCTGGTACATGGCCAGGTGGCGACACTCACTGGTGTACTTCTCCAAGGAGCGCTCAGCCTCCTCGGTCTCCTTACGCAAGGAGTCGATCTGCTCGTTGTACGCCTGGATCTCGTCGTCATAGCTCTCCTGTGTGCTTTTAATGGCTTGCTCCATTAGAGCAGTCTGGGAAATCGAAGAAATAGTTATGACATGAGAGTGTAAAAAAAAATGACAATCACTCGTAAATAGGTTAAGCACTTCATTGCATAGGTCTGTCGACCTGAAAGGGAAGTGTTACTATAACAAAATAAACGTGAATTCTGGTTTTGTATTAAAATATAATGTCCATCATTCCATTATATTTTTTAATAATATAAAATATAATGGAATTTCAGGTGCAGTTGTGATTTATTTATTCAACATTTTAAAACGTTTGTTTAAATTAAGCACCTAACATGTAATGTATCTAAATAATGAAATATACAGATCTACAGTAATTGTCATATTGTATAAATTCTATAGAAACTACAGATTACAGACATTCAAGAAATACATACAGGCCCTGCTACAAAGCGTAAGCAGTGTGAAGAGCATGATTTAGGTTGCCAAACCTGATCCATAAAAACAAGGACGTTTATAGATTGCACTAAACAGCCATGTCACTGAAATTGCATATACATGACTGACATCTAGTGGTTATTTTGTGCCATTAACCTCAAATGGTATGATGGGTTAAACAGACCCTTTTCACAGAGGCGGGGAAACCACGATGGACTTTCCATGGTTTTTCACAAGTTTTTCTGGTGTGCTGGTATAACAATATGGAAGGGACTCCTAATGAATATTATGAGGTACATTATGTTTACCTTATTATGACACCTCTGTGAATTTTTTCTGTTTAATTGTGGATTCTCTTTGGATGTCAAACAGTTTTTTTCGTTGTTTATTTTACTTACTTACAAAGCAAATTCTAATTGTATTAATTGTTAACATGATGAATTGACTGAATTCACGAGCATGGACCCGTCTGGGTAATCGTTTTGGCTACAGTAGACTCAGAAATCTAGAAATCAGCTGTTGTCATGGTGACATGGTGACTCACCTCATTCTGTGAACGCTGCCTTTGTGCCTGCAAATGACAGAGGGCACTCTTGTACTCCTCAAGCTGGATCCGTAGCCCCGGTACGCTGTTCTGGGCCAGCAGATTCTCCTGCTCCTGCTCAAAGCAGAAAGAAAACAATGTTGTGATGGGAAGGTATGGCACATAGACGTATTGCAACATCACACACCTCCTGAAACATATTCTAGAGACCACTGGTTCTCAATATGTGGGTCCGGGACCACTTGAGAGCTTGCAATATGGTTTAGGGGTGTTGTGAAATGAGTTTAGTTTTTTTAAATAACATTTTTAATTACAAAGTATTTCTATCATATGCAGGTATAATGCCAATTAAATAGAAATATCTCTTTGTAGTGGTGTTTGCAATACAACACAGTATGTATTGTCTCCCAAACCCCCAAACCCCCAAACTCGCTTTAATCTCTTTAATGCTGAGCGTCAAGCAGTGAGATAGTGGGTGTCATTTGTTTTCTTCTTTGCCCGTGGGTCCACAGTCCAGCCATGTACAGTCCAGTTGCTATACGATAACATCACAATGGGTGTGCAATATACCATGTGATGTGCACAACTGCCGCAGGCACACCGGCAGCTGTCACATTTGAGGTAAATAATTTTACATTTACAGCATTAGCAGACACTTTTATCCAAAGCGACTTACAATTAGTATATTTGTCAACAGTTCAACTGGTTAACCACCAGTTTTTTCAAGCAAATAACATTCTCCCAGAATAAGCGCAGCATCATGTAACAAGGTTACTTCAACTATGCATTTGCACAACATTACTCAAAAGTTACCATTCGCTCCTCAAAACAATCAATAATTGCTAACTGCAACATGCTTAATATTCTTAGAGCTGATCTAACAGAGTAACACTGATCTAACACTTTTGTCACAGTATGACGGTTTCTTAGCGATGAGCTTACACACTGCACTTGCTTCTTAATGAGGTCTGACCTGCCCTGATTCAGCTTTGTGCTAGCTAGTTTTGTGACTGTTTGTCCATCAAAAGTGTTCTATGCGATAGACAAAAAACTACACACAAACACACCATGCCTGCACAGCCACACAAATACACGATTAGACTGCAAAACCATTACATCAATCCCAGGCACGTAGTCAGGGATTAAACACAGACAGGGCAGGAGGTAGGGGAGAGAGAGAGGGGGAGAGAGAGAGAGAGCAAACCTCAGAGATGCCCAGTGTTAAATGTGGAAGCAGGGTTGTGGTCTGGTTGATCTGCTGGAGAATGCTCACATAGGTTTCAATCTCCGCAAGGTTCTAGCTCAGATAACAAGAAGACAGATAAAGGTTGTGATAAGATATTTTGAGCCGTTTGATTTTGTCTTTTCCTACAATTTCCTGTATAAAATATATTTTCAGCACTCACTGAATAGGGAACTAGAGACATCTGGGTGTCTCCAATACATTCTTCTATCATTAGATCATTATAATATCTATTCTGTAGCCGTGTGCAATTGGGATTCTAGAAGATATTTTCTGTTGTCTCATTGACCTCACCATGTATGGTATCTTCTCCATGCACTGGATTAGCGAAGCCATTTTTTCCTGAATCACTATATAATGCTTTAACTTAGATCTGGCACCTATAAATCTATTGATTTACCTAGAACAAACTAAAATATCAAGTCTGGACATTTGTCTACATGTAAATCAACTGTGTCTGGTGTATATTTTGGGTACCTAGCACTGTGAACAGCGCTGACCTTTTTGTGTCTGTCTCTGGTGGAGCTGATATCATCCTGGAGAAACTGGGACTGAATCTGGTGCTCCAGGTTCCTTAACAGAGCGTCATCGGCCTCCTGCCAGGGAGGAGAGGAGAAGAGAGGAGAGGAGAGGGGAGGAGAGGGGAGGTGAGGAAAGAGGAGAACTTTTGGTGTAATGACATGGGCATGCTTTCTATTGTACTGTATGTGCTGTAGTTCCACTGAAGAACAAAGAAACGCCCCTACCTTATTGAGCTGTTCCAGCGTGCTCCTCAGCTGTTCCTGATACTCACATTCATTTTTGTATCTGGAGCATAAAGAATCACAATGACAAAATCACATGAGGTGCTGGTACAATTGATATTTGGAAATTACAATTAGGTCATTTGGCAGACACTTTTATCCAAAGCAATTTACAATTAAACAATGGTGCTATTACATGGAGCATATAGGGGTTAAGCATCTTGCTCAAGGATGCTTACAGGTAGGCCAACTCTGGGCCTTGAACCCACAATGTTGCGGCTGGGAGTACAACAACTAGACCACTAGGCTATCCCCTGGATAACCTCACACTGGTGTGAGGCAGAGGCGATTTATATACAATTTGTCTATGATCGCCATTAGTGGCCCCCATTGAGAGACACACCATGATGTGACCGAATTACAGTATTTCCATCAGATTAAAGATGTTCAGGAGTAGCCTACTATACTTATATAATATAAAATATTATAATATATAAAATATTTCTTAGTAGATCTTTACAAATGATGTGTAGCATTTTGCTAAGAAAAGAATGTGAAGGTATATTTAATATTACATATGCAAAAAATGTCAAATTAATTAAGTGTTTCTATTTGTAAAATGTGTAATTAGAAATACCAGAAACATGTTATTTTACACAATATATTATTAGGCTTAATTGTATGGGAGGTAAACTCAGGTGCACTGGTCTGAGACATGAACATGAGCAGCTAACTTACTTGCTTGTGTACTCATCCAGCATGGAGCAAGCCTCCTTCAGCTCCCGTTGCAGCTTGACGTGTTCGGAGGTCAGCTCTCGGATCCGCTGCCTGTTGACCTCGATCTGCTCGCTGAAGGCCTGCTCTAGGCCGCCGGCCTCTTCCATGCGCTGCAGTGTCTCCAGCTGCTTGCGGAACACGGCGTTGCGCTGCTCGAGGATGCGCGCTCTGTTGATGTAGCGGGCGAAGCGGCTGTTAAGGTCCTGGAGACTCTCCCAGCCCTGGATAGCCGAGGTGCCGGCGGAGGTTTCAGAGCCCTCGTCGAAGACGTCAGACCGCTCGTATTTCTCCTTCCGCACCTCATGATTGTAGGTGGTCTGGAACATGGTGGTGCTTGTCTTTACCCCGGTAGCCTGGGTTGGTGTTATTCCCCGGAGTGCTTGGTCCCCTTCGGCACCTTTAGCTTGTGAAAACTCGGGTGCTCACCCTTTGCTGTCTCATGCTAGACTAAACGTTGCCCAGCGTTACCCCACAAAGTCACCCTATTGGTCGTGGCTAGCAATGCTGCATGCCTGGGGCCTTCCAGAGTGTGTTGACACAAAAGTACTGCCACTGATGACAAAGCAGAAAGACAACAACAAAGACATTGGACAGACAACAAACTGCTGTGTCACACACCACAGTGTTTCGAGATCACTGTGTGATTTGGGAAATTGGAAGGTGCACCAGCACATGACAGAAAGCAAATAGCATGCTGTGCACTTTCTGTGGAGCGTGGACAATTAGGCTACCCTGGAATGGAAGGCATTGTTTACGCTGTAACCAATAAATTCACCTTTTACATTCAAAAGTGGACTGCAAAGGCAATGGCATTTGCATCCATGATCACACACATTACAAATTGTTTCTTATCTTATAGATATAAATGCCCTACAAAAACAATCACTTCAGTTCAGTCAGAGCATCTTCAGTTGCATTGTAATATGTACAGTGTTACAGTAAAGTCAGTATATTAAGAATGTAGTGGTCAGCTTCATATCCCAAAGCATTCAGGCAAAGCTGTCTTGTGAGGAGGTTGTTTTGCTTACGATTATCACAGTATATTCCCACCAATAAGGTGAGTTGGAAATATCTTAGCAAGTGAAAAAATGTTTAGCTTAAATTTTTATGACGTCTTTCTTTGTACATAATTGTGTATAAGTGTTTACTATATACATGTGGTATACACAAGGACGTGTGAATGAGCGATGTTTGTACATGGCTTGCACATGCTCTGTGTACTGAGATGCTGTGTGCCAGGTCAGTTAAAATGTCACTCGATCACATCCAGCCGACTGTAAAAAGGCTTGAATGCAGAACATGTCACATGGCCTCGACATTAGCGTTTCAGCAATTGTAGCACTAGAAAGGACCAGAGCACAAGAAAACATTTTAGAGACATTTAAGCTGTCATATTGTACGTAATGCTATCTAACAAAAGTGCTGGCTTGGTGTATATCAATCATCTCTTGATAATACTTCAGCTTCCTGCAGAAGCTGTAGGTTATATGATTGCTCTGTCTGAAGCAGAGTCTGCTCCACTTTGGAAATTTGACCAAATCCACCTTTAAATGACATTACCGTAGCTTTCGTTTTTCATTCAGTGTTGCGTATTTCCAACTGCAACTGAACATTTGAGTCAAGCCTCCTCCGTATTGTTCCTGTCAGCGAATGAGCAGTCTCGAAAGAGCAGCCTCTCTACCTGAATCAACACCTGTGTCCTGAGTGTCAAAGTGTTATTGAGGATTCAGAGGTTGCAAAGAAAGTAACTGGCAAAATTGTGGACTTCAGTGAGATGAAACAGACTAGATGGAATATGAGATGTTTCGTTGAACGTACTGTCGATTAATCATGATGCATCACCAAAACATGATTTGTATTCAGTAGCTTGACAAACTTGGCATGAATAAGAAAGTTTACATATATTTTACATCAAGCCTGGGTTTCAATTAGTAGGAGTATGCTGTTATAGGCTAGACACATCTACAGAATCACTGTCAATAACAATTAGGTCACTTAGCAGACACTCTTATCCAAAGCAACTTACAATTACATGGAGCAGATAGGGGTTAGACATCTTGCTCAAGGATGCTTACAAGTAAGCTGACTCTGGGGCTTGAACCCATGACCTTCTGGCTGGGAGTCTATCACCTAAACCACTAGACTATCCTGCCCCCTGTTGACTGTCAGGCAGACACAGACCGGAGACATGGAGTGCTGATGTTTGGCAAAAATATCTGCTCAGATCAATATTATTGTCTCACCACCTACTTTTGGAGGGGCGGTGCACCTCCTCCCTGGTCTACCTCGCCGGTGTACTAACCACCGCCCTGCAGCCATCCATACTTCTCCATTCATTCATTCATTCATTGCACCTGTTGTTTGTGGGGGTATATATGTTTGGGCTTGTGTAGGGAATGTTGTTGGTTATTGTTTTGTCATAGACTGTATCATAGTGTTTTGCATTAAACAAGTGTTTATTGCCAATTGCTTCTCCATGCTTTGCTTTTTTTATTGTTTTGTTTGTGATTTAGTGTTTGTGCTCGTTCGTCTGCGCTTGTACACACCTCACCTCTTCCCGTTAGACTATTCACTGTAAATCTTAGGCCTGTGTGAGATTAGAAAGCTGTCCAAGCATTGGAAATGAGAGCTTGATATGTATCCTTCTGGTCAAGCATGCTGAGCTGCATGTCTAGAAAAAGTGCCCTCCTAGAATTTACAGTGTGATAAAATTAGGCTATAGGAGAAAGCTTCAGTACTCTTGTATCTCTTACTATGTGCTTTGGACATTTTATTAAAAATAATAACCACCTCTCTCTCTCCCTCGTTCATTCAAGACTGGTTTTCTTTTACAGTCAGAACATGTGTGAGGAAAAACAATTTGTTGAACCTTAAAGAAGTGCAGAGGAGGCTGTGTCACTTCTGTTTTTACAGATTGTAAAGGTATGGTATGATTAACAACAAGGAGATTAACAACTGTACAAAAATTGTACCTTAAAGGTCCTCACAACCGTTCTCTAGCGCGTCCATTCATCTGCTGTTCTGGATGGATGACTGTAGGTAAATTGCAGTAAGAGCTTTTCACAGCTCATCCTATATACTGTACAGGATATTGACTCCAGAGAATACACTGTACGTGTGTGAAAAATCTATTTGCGGTTTTAGAGTGCATTTGATCTATGTGCTACACATAGCTTCACATCCTAAATAGTTAGCAACATTTCAATGGAAGCCACTCAAATTATATTTATATAGTTTAATAGGAGAAACCTGTGAACTTTCAAAGGTATCACATTTTACCTAATTGTCATACCTTCAGTGGTTACAAGCCCTGCTGTTTCTAGTTTCTTCAGTCTCAGCTTCGGTGAACAACTCCGCCATTGCATTTGTTGCCCGAGTCGTCTTCAGTTGAGCGCTCTGGATTTCAACTGGCCTGCATTGTGAAGCTCCCCTACCATCCCCACAATCTTATGATGGTTATGAGTAAAGAACTAATCATCATTGGCTGTGTACCTGGCTCAACGCACCTTATTACCCTTAAACTCTCCTGCTTCGAGAACTAACTTGGAGAACTAACCCAGGAGCCCGAAATGCCACCATCACCCAGTCCCCACCCCCACCCCGTCATTATCAAACAGTAGGGTACTGGAGCAGTTAGGTGGATGGTTGGGTGTGGCTTGGCACGGAAGCAGGCACAACAGGTCTCAGCCCAGACAAACTGTCTCATCCATTTGTGGATCATTTGGTAGGGTCAATGGTTCTGCTGTTCTCAGTCACAGGTACAGTGGTCCAACACGCCTCTCCAAATCTCTTCCGGCGAACTTGTGTTGCCCTCTTTTCCTCACGCTCCTCCATCTTGGCCCCCTTGTGGATCTGCAGGATGGTTTTGGGGCCTTGGTCAGAGTGGAAGACACAAGGCTCTGACACAAGATACAACGTTCAGCAGAGTCTGACCCGTTTATTAACACTGTTGGGTAAGTAACAGTTGTAAGTGCTCCCGCACGTAATAGCTGGTGTCTCGCCTTCGGTGTGTGTGTTTCTGTGTGTCTTTTCTCTTCCCGACTGTGCTCTGCCGACCTCCTTAAGAATAGGGAAGCAGGTTTTTATTAAACCCCCACACCTGTTCCCAATTCCCGCATTTCTGCCCCCCCCCCCCCCCCAGTTCTGGATGGAATTATGGAATAATTGAATAATTTTTTTTAAATAGGCCTATTAGTGGAAAAAACAGCAGAAGAGAGGAAGAGCAGGGAAAAGGAGAGATCTGGGCGCGGGGTGGCCTATCTAAGATGATCTCGTCCCGGGCCCAAGCAGGACTGTCAGCTGGCCTGACTGGGATAGTTTGATGACTCCTTTCAGCCCCTCCTCAGCTTCATCACTTGTTTGATCAGTTGATCAAACTTCTGAGGTATATATTTGTAGCAAGTCCTTTGTTTTCAGGTGACCCCCTCTGCCTGCCAGGCCTGGCTGGATGCCCTGAGCTCTTCTAGCTCCTTCTTCATGTTGTCCTGTCTATCTGTTCTTATGAAACATGTTTCTGAGCTGGAGTTGACTTTGAAGTTACTGCAGCTTCACAGACCACATCCATCTCTGCCTGCCAAGACCAGTTTTTAGTCTGTAGCTGTTGGGCTGCCATCTGCAGGGTGACCCTATATGCCTGCCAAGCTTGACTAGATGCCCGGATCTCTTCTAGCTCCTTCTGCAGGGTGTGCTTCATTTCCTGGCATGCCTGGTTGACAGTTCAGAGCGGTTCTGTCTCCTTCTGCATCATTCACTTCTTGGGAGGAGTCACTAGTCTGTTAGTTTGCCATCTCTGTCACTTGTCTAGCATCACTGTTTCTGTACTCTATAGTTATTAATCTGACACTGTATACAGAAACCATAAATAAGGAATTTTCCCTTTTATCACAACCCTCCGAATCTTTTCTCTTATATTTCTTTTTATGTTTTCGGTATTTATTATTGTGTAATTTAAATTTAGCTGGGTGAGGTTCCTCCAAGCAAGCATACATTGTTTATTCACTTGTATTTGTATCCCTTGCATTTTATTCGCCTATTTCCGCGGTGCAAATATTCCTAAAAAATAAAACAAAGTATCCAAAATACTGTCGTTGTTTTTGGTATTTTTTTATTCTTACACCACCATACTATTTCAGAGTCATGCTGTCTGCCAACCGGAGGAGCCAGTGTAGACGTTAACTTTTTTTTTTCTTTCGAGGAAGGATAGGCAAGAACCGGTGCACGCATAGGCTACAGTATGTTAAATGAGTGAGGCTGCATTTTATCTTCACATCCGCCAATCGTGCGATGAAAGTCCAAGACACGGTAAGACCTATTGCAGCAAAAACTTAAGAATTCTTTCTTTTATATGCTTTTGAAAACTAGTATTGCTGATATTGGCAATGCGATGGTTTAGTAAGATTATATCGTAGGCTACTGCTTGTTCTCGTTTATTCTAAGGTTATACAGAAAAAGTTAAAGCAGCATTCTGTTTAAGACACAGGATTTTTCGTACAAAGAGCAAGGTTTTTGTCTTATTGTGTTTCTTTCTAACACGGCATATATTTTTCGAGGTTCATTTGCGTAACACCTAAAATATATTTTAATATGCGTGTGTGTTGAATATACCTGTTGTAGGGCGTAATGCTAACAAATAACCTATATTGGGGAGCTTAACTCGGAAGGGTTTTAGTTTAAATTACGGTGTATTTTGTCGTGTAAATAAACGCAGCTATAGGCCTATCCCAATTGAGACGGGAGCAGAAATTAATTTAACAATATTGGGAAATTAGCTGATTGGACTATGGCATCGGTTTTACCTAGACTTACAGTAGGTACAATTCTGATTATATTGAACTTTACTAATAACCATGTTTCGTTTGAACATTGGGGAGGGGGGGGACATATTAAGCGGGGGATCAGGGGGTCCTCCCCCAGGAAATTTTGAGCGTGAAACACTTCATTTGCTGTGTTCTGGTGAATTTTAACGCAGAATGTGTGACTTTTCTGCATCAATTTATGGTGGAAATGTCTTTATGTAAAGGAAAACACAAAATTCAGGCACCAGGCACATTTTTGCCATAACTGATTAAAACATTGATAATTTTTTTTAGAGAATGAGGCCTTGTTAAAGCCTCTAAATAATTAAGGAAATAAAACTCCAAAGTTTAAATCTACACACAGGCAATTACAGTCGAAATCACCAAACTGGTCGGTTGGGTCTAGTGGCACCCCGTCCGCGTCTAGCGTCCCCCCGGACCCTTGCGTGCAGGTGGCAGAGCTTGTAGCAGGCGATGGTGACAAGAGGTACTTCTCACCAGTGCGCATAGAAGCGGTTGTAAGCCGTATGGCTGTGCGCAATGGGTACCGAACAGGGCGTTTCGACGGCAACCCCCGACGTGTCACGGAGTACGTTAGACACTAGACTCTAGTCCGGGGATTACGGCTCACATAGTCGAGCGGTTCAACATATCTACATATAGCCTACCCCGAAATAGCTGGGCGTCCCCCAATGCGTCTTTCATGTTTTAATTTATTTTATTTAACAAATGCACATGTTCTAAATATTAAGGGGGACGTAGCCTACTGTATCCCCTGCGTCCCCACCCCCAAAAATCTATCACTATGACAACAACCCTTCACTTAAGTAGTTGATGATTTTAACTATTTAATAATCTATTATTTGTCAACCAAACAGAACATTCAAACAGAACGGCCAAATAGAACATAAAAAAAGATACATTTTCAGCACATACAAGCATGAGCATACATGAGTGCATGCACGCAGGCATACAGTACACACACACACACAAACACAGTTGCACCGACAACACACCGTTGCACCAGTCTGGATGTTTGTATTATAATAATCTGGTTCGCTGTATTTCATTTGTACCCTTCATGCTCATTTTACAACAAATGTTCTCAGTCATCACAGCCAGACAATAAAGAACAAGAGTTGTTGAAAAGAATGTTGTATGAGAAATACATAGACATCTCTGATATAGCTGGTATAGAATATTTGTGTGAGGGAAAACTGCAGAAATATCATAGGCTGTGGCTGTCATCTTTCAGGCACCGAACCGTTGTCTGATGACTTGCAGAGACGTGAGTAATGAGACCAGCTACTTGTCTTTCAGGCGGAGCCACCGAACTCCCCACCCAGCGTCTTCTGTCCCTACCCAAATATCCGGGGAACTGTCTCCCGAGAGTCACGGCCACCATGGTATTGTGACATTATTTTCTGCCTAACTTATTTGGTGCCAGAATTATACAGTGTGTCGCTCTAAACCAACATTGTGCTGTGTGTCGTACGCGATGGGGGAGTCTAACATCAGCCATTTAGCAGCAGTCTACACAGAGACCAGGGACCATCTCCTAGAGTCGGACCAGTTCATGGACAACTACGAGACGGACTATGGCATTCCTCCCGAGGAGATTCCAGACACCACACAGGGCCAGGCCTTCTTCGTGGCCACCATTGTTATTGCCACGGTACTCATCTGCATCATGCTTGTCTGCGGAGTGGGCAACTTCGTGTTCATTGCCACGCTGGCGCGATACAAAAAGCTCCGCAACCTCACCAATTTGCTCATTGTAAACCTGGCCGTCTCTGACTTTATTGTGGCTGTGGTGTGCTGTCCGTTCCTTGTGGATTACTATGTGGTGAAGCAGCTCTCCTGGGACCATGGGCTTGTACTGTGCGCCTCGGTCAACTACCTCAGGACGGTGTCGCTTTATGTGTCCACTAATGCACTGCTTGCCATTGCTGTTGACAGGTGGGTCCCTAAAGTATTAGCCTTACTGTGCATCCATTATTACACTTTATTTGTGAGCACAGTTTGATTTACTGTGGCACAGTTTCCCACATAAAGTAATCTGCCAAAAGGAGTTTAATTCCGGCTTGTCCATATTTATCTGTGTACCTTTGATATTCTCACTCTGACATTGTACAGCCTTTTAGCAGTGGCAATGGAAAGATTAAATAAGAGAAACCTGAAAAATGACTATTCGTAAAAGCTTTACAGTACACTTTAACCTTCTGATGTCCCATTTCCCTTTTCTTCCTTCCGTTCTTGCTTTCATGAACACAGGCAATAGCCAGTGTGGTAGGCCTACTGTACATTTCTAAATAACAGAAAACCAAAAAACAAGCAGTTTACAGTCATACATGTGTTATATTCCAGCCTGTAGATTTTAGCTTCAGAGAGAACTACACCCCCTCCCCTTTTTCCAGTTTGTTCTCAAGGTTTCTTCGATCTTTTTCCTAATAAGGTTTCCTTCTGAGGTTTTCCTCTGAGAATTTAAGGTTAGAGGGCAGCACCTAATTCCTTGTGTTCAATATGGGATTGTGAAGAAAGTATCTGTGATTAAGATTAATGCAATTAACTGAATCGACCTTTTTCCTATATTCTTTTAATGCCATTAATTGACAACATCTTGACATCATGGCTCAGGGTCTTGGTTTTGGCCTGCATTATTAATGAAAATTTAAATCTAAAACTTATTGTTACTTTTTTAACTTACATTGTTCCCCCTTAATGTCGTTATTTGTGTACCCTGTTGCCATCATCAAAGGCAAAAATAATACTTTTCTCCTCGAAAAACATATCTTTCCCTTATTGTCAATTGCTATATTAGCCTGGGGAAGCTGATCAGGGTGTGATCCCTTTGCTACTCCATAATTTAGTTTGTTACACATACTTTCATGTTGAGTTCGCCTATCCCATCATACACCTTTGATGCATCTGCCAGCTATGTTATCTAATAACCACTTGGGTATATTGTTAGGAGTGTTGTTTGATCCATCTACGTACTTAATACACCACTGCACTTTTATGTTTCCATGATGGATGGAATTTCATAGATTTATGTACAATATATTAAAGCGGTCTTGCATAAAATAACCTGTTTTTCTTTTCTTTTCGATATCTAAGAATTTTGTAATTACCACATTTAAACTTTCAACTGCCTTTTCTACCTGAATATAGTAAATTGCCAAAAATATAAACACTATTTTGTATTAGTCAAAAGTCTAGCATTTCTGCCTTAATTAATTAAAAACCCTCACAAACCAACACAAAATACTAGAATAACTAAATTAGGCTCTCTGTCTTCCTGCAGGTACATGGCCATTGTCCATCCAATGAGGCCTCGTATGAAGTATCAGACTGCCTACTGTCTGATCACAGGGGTCTGGATTTTGCCCATCCTCATCTCAATTCCCTCTGCCTACTTTGCCTCTGAGACCATGTATCCTCACGGTGGCAACACCTTGACCACTCACAAGGTCTTCTGCGCACAGATCTGGCCTGTAGACCAGCAAGCCTACTACCGCTCCTACTTCCTGTTTGTTTTTGCCGTTGAGTTTGTCGGCCCGGTGATTGTCATGACGATGTGTTACGCGCGGATCTCCCGCGAGCTGTGGTTCAAGAACGTCCCTGGCTTCCAGACAGAGCAGATAAGGAAGAGGCTGCGTTGCAGACGGAGGACGGTCGTGGTCCTCATCGGGATCCTGACGACTTACATCCTTTGCTGGGCGCCATACTACGGCTTCACCATCCTGCGAGACTTCCATCCGACGCTTATCTCCCGTCAGAGGAACTCGTTGGTGGCATTTTACATCATTGAGTGCATCGCTATGAGTAACAGCATGAT
The DNA here is from genome assembly GCA_025447815.1 of Percopsis transmontana. NCBI lineage: Eukaryota > Metazoa > Chordata > Actinopteri > Percopsiformes > Percopsidae > Percopsis > Percopsis transmontana. Next base: position 2,695,768 of record JAOEHI010000007.1, on the reverse strand, counting down.
CAATACCTTCTTCTTTGTCAGTGTCAAGAACAACACAGTGAAGCACCTGAAGAAGATCGTGCTGCTTCGCTGGAAGTCCACGTATGCCGCTAGTAAGACTGTCGATGAGACCGAAATGAGGACATCGTCCATGCCTGTCACGGAGGAAATTGAGTGTATTCGCCTGAGGTGAAGACATCTTCATGTGTGCCGTTGACAAATAGACCTACTGGTATGAAAATCTGACGCCAGTATTGATCGTTCTCTGAAGTTCTATTAGTGTAATAAAGCACCAGGATGGGTGGGGGGGGGGCAGGATTTTAGGGTGGTTATAGCAGTTGACTCCTAGCTGAAAGGTCCTGGGTTTGATCCCCAAGAGGCCCGGTCTACCTGTAATTGTACTCACTGTACGTCACTTTGGATGAAAGTGTCTGCTAAATTACCTTATTGAAATGCATTAGAATTGGAAGAGGCAGTACTAAATGTTGTGGGGAATAGAGTACATACCTCTTTCTCAAAACTATTTTTGTGCCATTTGTATTTATTATGTGATATGTATTTAAAATGATACATTTGTGCAATAGTTACAGTATACTACATGGAAGAACTATGTAAAAGTACCTTGATGTCTTTATACCATTGCTATAGGCTACTTTGTTGTTGGTAATATCTTATATTCAGATGTTCTGACCTGTATTCTTATGTTTTGAATGAAATTAGTTCATTGTGCATGTTCCAGTGATATGAACGAACAAACCATGCACACAGGCTTCTATTCAAGACCTTTTGTATCTTTGAATCTCTCTCTCTTTGCTAATAGTTTAAATGTCATTTTGTAGAGCTTTGTAAAATGTTCCAGTTAGTTCCAGAATGATCCATGGTCAATGGTGGTACTCATTAAAAAGGCTTATCTCAACAATCTTTGGTGATATTGTTGAAGAAGTTACTATTATTGTTATTTTGTTCTGGTTGTATTTATTGACTAGAAACTGTGTAACCCAAATATTATACTTGTTAAATTGGCACTACTTTAAGTGTAGTGCAGCCTACTTGTGAGTATCAGTGTCAGTGTTGTCAATCCCGTTACTCTGGGTTGGGAGAAGCAGCCCTCCTCAAGTCCCTGGTAATAAAATCAACCACAGCAGCAGGGTCAGGGAACTTGCGGAAAGCTCCGCTAGGTAGAGTGATCATCAGCTCGGCCGGGTAAAAGAAGCCAAACTTGACATCTGGCCAGGAGGGCAGGAGGCCCTTAGCGTTTCCAAACTCTGCACGTTTCTTAGTCACGGATGGGGCGAAGTCAGGGAAGATGGACAGTCTCTTGCCCTGATACAGGAGCTGGGCAGCTTCCCCCGCCTGGTGCAGGATCTATTCTCTGACATGAAAGTAGTCAACTCTGATGATAAAAGGTCATGGGGGGGGCCCAATTATTGGGCCTTTCTCGAAGGGATATGTGGGCGTGGTCCAGGAGAGGAATTTCATCCAGGGTTTGCAGGTCCTGCAGAAGTTTTGAGGCGAACTCTCTCAGACGGGGACCCTCCAGACACATTGGGATGCCCAGCATGCAAATAGTTTTGCGTCTTGACCTCACATTTAGCTCGATGCACTTTAACTTCACCTTTGAGAGTATTCACTGTGTTCATTGCTTAAAGTTTTCCGGCACCGTGCCAGAATTCCGTCGCGTGGCCATTTTAAATTCGAAAAAAGATAATTAGGCCTATGTCCATGAAGAATATTTGTGCATATTTTTGTTTTAGCTGTTGCGTAGCAACCAAGAATTAGGCTGTATACATATAAAAGTGCACTTTTTGTAAGTATATTTAAATACATTTTTATTTAAGTAGCATTAACATACACTTTATTATACTACAACACATGCATACATACACACCTGAATTTCTATTCCACTCACATGCTGTATTTCAAATGGACCACCTTATTGATTTTAGATAAATAGAGAGAGATTCACGGCTGGGTGAAAGTAAACATTTAGGACTCTCAATATTGGCGTGGCTCCAAGTCACACAAGGCCCTGCTAATCCTGTGATGTCTATGATTACACAGAAAATTGATAGGCTTCCATGTTTCACTCAACAAAATGAAAACATCAATAAGAGAAGAACTGGGCAAAAACACATCCCACAAGACGGTTTCTGGAAGTAATTAATATAGCAGTGCAGCAAAGTAAAATGCTTGTAATGGAACCCCAACCCACCCCACCAATGAAGCATAGTAAAAGATAGTTTTAAAAAAGTAAAATACACTCCTCAATTATATCCCCAGAATCCCAGATTTCAGCCCAGCTCACTGTGTGCAGCTTAGTGCCAGCTCTTAGGTGCTGGAAGAAGATGCAAACCAAACAACATTTCTGTAATGCTGGTTTCAAACACAAGGCTAAGTCCAGACACAAATTGAAGATCCTTTTTATGGCAAGGTATGTTTCGCATCATCCCAGCGTGGTGTGGGATGAAAGGCTGGCCAGAGTGAATACTAAAACCTGACACCATAAAGCAGCAGGTTAGGGTCCCCACAAATCAAGGCCACTAAAATACAAAGAATATATATGCTTTTAGTAACCTGTTGGAAAAATTATGAATTGCTATACATTTACTTGACTGTGTGTGTGTGTGCATGTACGTGCGAGGCTGACCACATGACCGACTATTCATACGGTCACAAGCTGAAGTAGTTTTAAGCAGGAAGTGCCTAAGGCTGCCAGATAGAGCCACACAATGACGTTAGACCCACCCAACTTTTGAATCATCCTGTTGTCCTGTGTGTTTGCTAAAGATGACTAAGCATTAAACGAGTTAGGCACCACCCCTTTAGAGGGTGGGGCCTCTTCTATAAAAGCTTTTGTATTACTGTGCTACATTGAACATTTACTGAACTGCGTTTCTGTAAACTGTTTTCTTGCGGCAAGTAATAATAAAATAGACCTACCTGGAAAGTCAATGTCCTGAAGGTTATTGAGTAAGGATTTCTTTAAAATAACCATTATCCTGTTTTGTTTGTGTTCCTTCCTGTACATATTAAAATTTCAATTCAAGGAGAAAGCAGTGATGTTAATTCACTTATATTGCACCGAGTGTGTCAATCTTGTTATTTTGCAATCGGTGTACGCATGTCTCTCCTCGTTAGTTTTCTATTAGGTCTGTTGACAGCTCATCGGGACGGAAGCCTCATATGCTAATATTCTTACAGGTTGTTGTTTGACACAGGGAACTGTTTGTTCTACCATTAGCATGGGCCCTGCTTATTGCCCCCATTACTCTCCGTGCTTTTGGTCCCTGTGGCTGAAATGTCAAGGCATGGGAAAGGTCTTGATAGTAATGCACTTATCCCCTCTCAAGTCCCTTCTGGGGTGTAATGCTGTAGAAGGATTTTAGTCCTGTAACATACACAGCTCTGTCATGTTTCGCAGCGACAGGATAGTTGAGTGGTCTAGGTGTTGGACTCCCAGCCAGAAGGTTGTGGGTTTGAGCCTCAGAGTTGGGGCTGAATCCGTGCGCAACATGCCCAAGCCCTATCTGCTCCATGTAATTGTAAGTCGCTTTGGATCATTACAGAGAGTTGTTCAAATAATCACTGATTAGCGAGGAACATTTAGACAAAGGTAAATCACTGCAACTCTCATTTATCACTAGTGACTGCTTTTATGGTATAATAGGAAGTGATGTGGAATAGGAGGTTATTGGTCAGTTCCCTCTCTTACATTTAAGGACACTCTGTGCTTAGAATGAAAACACAATTCTCCTCTTTTGTCCTTCGGGCAAGTCTTTCCAGCAGCTAAGGAAGATAGAAAGGTGCAAAGACAGTTTGCTTTTCACTTTTGTAGTTATTGCAGAAGTAAAGCATTCAGGTACAGCCTCCCAGCCTATGTGAGTTGACTGGACATTTCCACACCAACAGCCAGTTGTTGATTTCGAAAATTAAGGCAAATAAAAGGAAAATTTGGGGAAGGCTAATTCTTCGATATTTTGCACCTACCCTCCACCCGCCTCCCCGCATGTCCCACAGTTTTTCAGACCAGGTGTGACAACAAATCAATGCCCGGTAGGGAATAATGGTAAATTTTGTTGTAAAGCTCAATTAGTGCTCACTAGGAGACAATTTGATCAATACTCTTTTTTAGTTGTTTTCAACAGCTTAGGTGAGGTACTTTGGTGGTAGTATTAATAAGGTAAAGGTAGTAAGGTAATGTTTTTAATGTATATCATATGTATTTTGTACATGAATGAACAAAAGCAAACTAACCAGGATGATTTAATTCTCCGATAATTTGTTTGTTTTTCTGCATTCCAAGTCCCCTTTATTTAATGTTTAATTATTAGACCTTAGGGTAATGTATTATGTATAAATTATGTACCATAAATGATACATAATAATAAAATGTGGGCTATCTGACATGAAATACATTTAATTTACTTTTTTATTATTATCATCACAGTCTCACAAAATCCTGTGGGAATCACTGAGGTTTGGGGGCTCAATATTATATTCTTTCATACGGCCCAACATTTCCAGCGCAGCTCTTGAGTATCATTAACAGACATTTTTTCCTAAACTCTGTCGATGAATACTGCGTGATGTTTACATTACTACACCATTTTCCGTTGGCGCTCTAGCTGACGTTACACGTTCCGATTGGTTGAGAGGAATGTATACTGTAGTCCAGTTGTGTGTAAAGTGTTATGAACCAAAGTGAGTAGAAACCAAACACGGACTTGGACACAGAAGTACGGTTAACTCCCTAAGGGTATCACAGGGCTATGATCTAATTTGTGGATTAGCCATGTTGGCCTCTGGGGGCTGTCATTGACCTCTGGATGCATAATGAAGAAAACTGAGATGAATTGAGAAAGTGGTAAACAGTTGCGCCTAACGTTTTCCCTGGAAATGTTCATAACTGGGCCCCTGTTATGTCACATTGTCAGATGGCAGCTTCATGTTGTTCAAGCACTGTGGTATGAGATTGTGTGGCTGACAGGTTCACCCACTATCTATACACTGACTCATTGAAGCAGACAAGGCAGAAAAGGGTTGCACAGTGTAACATCTGAGCCGAAGACAGGCCCACAGAGTAATGGCAAATGCTGTGTTCTGGTCTGCCACCTCCGCTTTTAACACAGTAATTCAGGAAATGGCTACTCTTTCTCCCTGAGGATTCTTCTTTCTTTTCTTTTTTTTAAGACACAGTCAACAACAAATAGTCAAATGGTTTAGAACTGGAAACCAATTCCTTCTATTTTGGTGGTTCTATATTTTAGTTTTCCAAAAATATATATAGTTTTCAAATTAAAGTTATCTACAAACCACAGAAAAATCATACTTTCACATCAATTTGTTTATATTATAATTTGTTGTATCAGAATCTTAGAACAGTAGAACCATTGAGTTTGGTATTAGCTACTCATTCATTATTTGAATGTTTAACAGGTCATTACAGGCCATCGTGTTTGAAGACAACTCATTTGTAAATAAGGATGATGATTAAATAAATTATAGTCTGATAGTCTCTACGCAATATGAATTGATATTAGGCCTATTATACCATGATGGTTTAAAAGAAAAAGATTTTGATGTAAATGGAATATGTATTTCGTTAGGCTTTATCAAATTCACATTTCTGCAAGTACTGTTGGCCATATTTATTTCCTAGTTCAATTTTTTCATTTTTGTCTGTATAATATGTAATCCAACAAGTTTTCTTCTAAATTTTAATTTTTATTGGACTGTACTGTATTTTCACATGGAATTTTATGAAATGCAATGACCCTAATCACTTCCAACCTTCTCTTGTGTCTCTGATCTGTTTAAACAAAAGCATTGTGATCAGATGTGTGCTAATGTAGCCAGAAAAAAAGATGTCGTACCCCATCATTGTGGTTGTTATCTTAAAAATCCCATTTATGGATAGCTCTCATGGAGCTAGCTGATTAAGCCTCTGCTATAAAGCCTGCAAAGACAGATTATCAAAACCTAAGCAAATTGCCCTGACTAGCATGCTCTTGGGCAGAGGTAAAATCTGCCAGCTTTGGTCCAGGAAGTTAGAACCAATGGGGCACAATGCATTTGATTTAAGTGTAATGAGAAGATCTACAGTATACATCACCTAAAACCACATTATCCCACATCCCTCAAGACATGGAGGCAGACCATTTTATTACCTCTGCTCTGTGTCTTAATGGCTTTTCTTACTTTTTCAGTTTAGCGCTATAAACTGGGAATTTTGTTCTCAGTTTCATCCCCATAATTTTATGCACTGGACCATCTGTTATTAAACAGAACAGCACAAGTGCTCTGTTTGAATGAGATTGACCACAAAACAACATCTGCTCATGCATTCAATTAATGTCTTCACATGAGGGGTGGTGTTTTATTGCGGTGGTCATGTATTAGCCTTCTTGTGGTTTGTGTTCTTCGTGGCGGCCTGTGTCGTAAATTAAATAGCCTAACCCTCTGTGGCATGAATCTATTTCTTTGTACAGACTGGTTGTTATTAACCTTACACCTTAGCTTGAGCAGAATATAGCCTGTTGATACAATGAGTCCACAATACTCTCTAGGGCAGCCTGTTTTGCCATTTTATTTCCCTATATGCCTGACCCTTATAGCCCACAAAATCATGGTGGTACTTTATTAGGCTATGCTTCACGAAAGCTTTATTATTGACCATGGAAAAGGTTAACCAAATATTAGCATTTTTACATGTTTTGACCCTGTTCCTCATAAAGATAACATGACTTATAATAGCATTTAGGCTAATGTTTCATACTGTGAATGTGACATTTACTGTATGTGAAACATACATTTATATTTCTATTTAAACTTCACTAACTGTGTATAAAAATACACACATACACACAGAAATTTGGTATTAAAATGTTGTTTTTCAAATGTTGTGTATCATTATTTCACCAAAATTGCTTATAATGCTTCAACAAGCATAAAATGAAGCCTTCAAAAAGTCATAAATCTTTTTTTTTCTAAAAATGGGAAACTCATAGTATAGTCATGTATTTTTATTTTATTCAGAAGAGAAGGCTTAATTTGATACTACAGCTATAGGCACAATGGTGCTACATGACTACAAATAATGGGAAATTACATTTTAATAACCTAACTATTCCTATATTAGAGGTGCTGCATATTTCAGTATAATCAGATTGGGATGATATTCAGAACCTACCGATGGCTTTATTAACAAAAATATATTAAAATATACATTACAAAGTAAAAATCCCCCAAAAATGTCATCAGTAACTGTGAAACGATGGTGGAAGAAACATCAGCTGTAGTGGTTCACTACAGATACATCAATGAAGGAGAAACACAATAAAATAGATTGAGTCAATGCACAGGTTCGAGGTCACAGAGGACAAAATCACCTCAAGGCCATGCTGTGCCCTGACAATAATAAAAACTGCCCAGCAGAGTAGCTTTGACACAGAGTGGTTCTGAGGTGTTCAAACTACATTCTAAATGTACAGATTTTGTTATACTCCTACTATCTCACAATGTCACCTTAACACAGTCACCTCGTAAGCATAGATTTTATTTTTTCATGTCAAAATCAATCAATCAGTCCTATTATATTTAGGTGACACCAAACGTTGGTGATGAGGATAGCCAATGGCCTCTACTGTTTTAGATATTCACTCAGCTGGACTGTAAATACATAAAGGCATCTGTGCTTCGCTTAAAGTAAGTTTTCCACAAATGGCACACCTTGACACCAGATTATCTTATTTAAAAAACAGAACTGCATTTCACATAGGGCTCTTTGATTGTTGGATATACCTGTACATACTGTCCATTTTTATTTCCTTTTAAATTCTTCAGTCTCTTTTCAGTACTGCAACATAAGAATGTGGGGATGCATACAGTATATTGCACAGTACTTAGTGTAATGTCCTCTATTCATACATTTTCTAACAGCCATAGCTTGTACACCATTCTTTGTTCTCTATACTGTATAATGTAGATGTAGTGTTCATTACCACATAATTTAAATTCAAGTAATGCTACACGTATCAGTTGATGTGCCCAACATTCAACTCCAGTCAGGCCAGTGCATTGCTCAAGGGAAAAGGCAGTAGTAATAACCTAACATGTCTGTTGGTGAACCCAGGTTCTTCTTGCTCTGAGGACCACCTTTTTTTATAATTAATGACACAAACATATAAGATAATAATTTACAGTTTACAATTTGGTCACTGATGGCTGGCTTTTAGAAGGTAATTTAATGTCCTTGCGTGTGTTGGTATGAAGATCATGCTCATGTGTTCATGAAATGAATTCCAATTCCTACATTGTTTTGTTTTGCAATGTTAAATTATCTACTGTTAGATTTTCTTTTCTTCTGTCATCTTCTGGATGGGCAGCTGTCCCAGTGCCAAGGAACATTTATTTTTCTTTCTTTGACCATCAATGTCTGACATTGTGATTGACAGGATAATGGCTTCCTCCATCTTTTATATCAAAACCTCCAAGTAAGATAAAAATAAATGTTTTTCTTTGCAGTTTTCTAAGATGTGATCTACTGGACATTCATATTCATATTCACAATTCTGCATTGAATTGACGTTTAAAGTCTGGAATTCACCAAGAAGATGCCAACCGACACAGCAGAGGAGGGGTGACAAGTCTGCTTGGTGCCTACCACCGTCACTGCGGACGGCTCTCTTGGGCATGTGTATTACCGCCAATTCAACATGTTCAATTGGCTGTGGCGCCAATGGACTTGTGGAAAATGGTGTTTATTGAAGTCTACTATAAATTATAATGGTATTTTTAGTTTGTTTAAAGTAGTCATCGCTGTCTAGACGAAAGGAACAAACTTTATGACATACTGTTGAGTATATCCTTAGTTCCTTAGGTTTTGGAATTAGCAATTGCCATGGGGGATTTTCAACAGAGCTATCTTTAGCCTACTTCTAGAACAGAGTGTTAGTTCCGATAAAAAAAAAATATATATAAAAAAATATATATATATACTGTTTATACACAAAACATCAGCAAAATAATACTTTGACCAAACTAGATTTAATGCATCATGTATAGATCTGCATTTGGATGTTCTTGGTGGTCAAATGCTGCAACATTAATTCTTTCTATTAAACAAGGTTTGCTTAACTTTTTATTTATATATCTTTGATTGTTGGATTGTATTTTTTAGCGTTCTTGCAGTGAAAGTTGAGGACGTGAGATGGGAAGTACTTCTGGCCCTGGATTGGTTGAAAGAACATTGTTCATATTATAACTGTAGTTAATTAATGCATTTTTATGCAACATTGCAGTAAGATTACATTAGTGAGCCACAAACCATGAGCACCACAAAACAAGACTACCCCTTACTACCACATTAGTCCTATAACCTCATATAAAATAAACATTTATTATTATTATTATTATTTATTATTAAATATTTCTATAGCATTTTAATACTCAATATACAGTATCAGTAACTATGTGGATCAGAGACTACAGAATGTGACACACGTTTATTAACACGTGGATTAGCATGAACCAGTAAACAGTTGATGTAAAATCCATCCACACCATTTGAAAGATTTAATGCAACAGTTATGAGGTTGATGTATGGTGCCCTCATGTGTTCAAATAGATAAACACACAACTTGCTTCTTTCCTTTCTGAATTGTCAGTCTAGTTTACCAAGTGACAAGGGCACATGAAGATTCTACTCTATTCATTTAAATCGAAATTACACCTGGCTGTTACATGTACTGTATGCCTGCTAAATGCCTAGTTCAAGATAAGCTTTTGTGAAATGAGGAAATAAAAAATAAAATAGCACATTTTAAGCAAGCAAGTGGATGATAGACTTGTGTCTAAGATTAGAAAACCTGAATAAGAGTTTGGATTTCTTGTACATATTGATCGTTTCATACTTAGTGTGTAAGATTTGTCTGTCTGACTTCCTGCTTGTCTGACTGTCCATTTATTGCAATGCCCTAAAGTCAAAGTGGATAAAAATGTATTAGACGAATACATTCAAATTCTGATTTGTAAATTAAAATAAAAAATTTGTGGACAGAAAAAAGCACTTACTGTATACAACAACAAACTTTTTCCATTTGTGTAACAGGGTTTTCAATCTCACTAAACACCCACACAAACTGGCGTTGGTACAATTGTCTGTGTTCGTTTAATTCATCTGACAGATATGACACAAGCCGCAGTGTTTTACAGGAACTGCATGTGTTTAAAAGATTATTCATATCTGACACAGCTGACACACAGATTACACAGAGGAAACGATGGAAACCACACCAGCCAAACCACCCCCAAATTGCAACCTTTTTACAGCCTATTCTTCACCACTCATGTTCAATATATATATATATATATATATATATATTTATATATATACACACATACTGTATATATTATTGTTCAACTATTTTAAGTCAAACGTCTTTCCAACACTCATTTCTTTGTTCTGCTTGTGTTATTTCCCGATTTTTGACACAGTATGTATGGCTTTGATCCAGTCCTTTCTCTCCTCGGCTGTTGCTGCTTGAAGGAAATAGTGAGTCTCGTCTGAGGTGATGATCTCAAACAGGTTACCATCAACATCATACTTCTTTGCTGAAAATGGAAAACAAAAAAAATTAAAAAAGTAGTATAAGAAGTATCAGAAGCTGTAAGACTTTGGACCATAAATACAAATTTTAGTTCCCAGTCACAGTCTTTCACAGTGGGGATGCAACTGGTTATGTGTATCACCATAGAAACGGACTCACTTACCATCCGGCACGAACTCCACTGCTGTAACTACAGAACCACGCAGATGGATGGAGCCCAGAGGGTCGTCGTCGCCCTGAAAACGAAGGGAGAAACCAAAAGAAGAAAAATAAGGAAATCTGCTCAAATCATTTTTAATGAAACTTCACACATCTGATTGTGAGAACTGAATTCAATATTTTATGGTATTTTTATAAAGCTTAAGGACTTATACAATAAGGTTTGCCCCTACAGTTGAGTACACAATGTACAATGTCTTTGAAGGTACATAACTGTCCATTGTATATTCATGAAATGTCAGGAATCCCACCCAGGGGCGGTGTTCTTTCTCGCCAGTGTACTAACCACCGGCCGGCAGCTGTCCATACTTTCAGCGCACCCCAGTCACACAACGGACTTACATTCATCAATCACTCACATTCATTCATTGCACCTGTTGTGTTGTGGGGCGTATATACTGTATGTCTGGGTTTGTATGGGGATTATTGTTGGTTGTTGTTTGTCGCTGACAACGTAGCTTGATTGTTGATTAAAATAGTGTTACTTGTGGTAAGTATCTTCTCCGTGCCTGTTTGTTTGTTTCCGTGATTCTGTGTAGCCCACTTCATCCCATTACAAAATAGACAGATACCTACAGTATCTGTCTATTTTGTTTTACTTCAGTTGATTATAATCTCCTATTCTTAATGTGACTTTTTATATGTCTGAATTTAAATACCTTTGCAGGGTCATAATAATGCATGTAGGCAGGATCATCTCTCAGTATGAACTTTCGCACCTTCCAGTTCTTTCTTCGATGCCCCTGTGATACACAGTAAAACCGGCCAGTATGAATTGCAATTGTTTGGCATGGCCAACATGTAGGCCTTAAACTTGTATATTTCATTTAGCCTACAATGAACATGGAAAATATTTTATTTTATTTTACCTCAAATAAGAAAATAAATATAATTTGCAAAATATTTAAAATGGCTTCACTTGAGGTTTTGAAAAGTGCTATACAAATACAATGTGTATCCCTATGATTGCTTAAACTCTTTCTCACCTGTTTAAGTAAACAGCCTTGTTTTATGATGTTTCCTCTAAATTGTTCTCTCACCAACACATCTTCATCACTGGAGTAGCCCTCGCAGAAGAACCCGCTGTCTGCCTGCGAAACAATACGTAAGACTTATTTACTGTATGTGTGTTTTTCTTGTAAGTGTCAAGACTAAAACAACATAAAATCTAAAGTCTTTCATCATCTCAAAGCTGCATAAGATCATTTTGTTATTGTCTGATATTAACATCTAGTTGCTATTAATAGTTAGTCTTCCCTAGCCCCAGTGAAAACCAATTGCACACCATTTGACCCCTTGGATTAGCTAATACAATTGTTATTTTCTGTGATATGCACATCCCGTACAGCCTATCAACACAAACCAAACACCTGCGTTTCTTGACCAGATGGTGCTGCTAGTATGCTCTCCTAAGCAGTTACTGTATGCTTAGGATATGCTTAGAAACAGAGTCCTGCTTACAAAGTAGTAAAAAGCGTCAGTCTCGTCTAGGAGAACTGATTGTGCTCCTCCTTCTGCTCCTCCTTTGGAAAGGTCACCCGCCGGCTGCACAAAGCCTTCATTCAAGAGCCCTGTGGCCAACATGAGGGCCTCAGGCCTGTTTCTGGCCTTCTCCTTCGAAATCAGCCAATCAACAATGGTTGTACCTGTGCCGAGTAGAACACGATTTAATAAAAACAACAGATTGATTTTATGATAGGGATTTTATGATTTTATGATAGTGGTAGAGTAAAATGAGAACTGCAGACTAAAGATCTAGGAGCACAAAGTGAATACCATCAAATGGAAACACTGAAAACAACTTTCTGTTTCTCTTTTTCTTCACACCCTTCTGTCAATATAAAATACTACACATAAAAAAGTACCTGTGAAGCAGTGGTTGAAGATTTTCTTCTCCTTTTCCAATTTAAGCTCTTTCACTCCATCATCTGGGTCTTTCATTAACAGGTACAGCTCACTGAGAACAGGCACGATGTAAAAACATACAGATACAAATCGTAACCCTCTAATTAATAAAAACATCTAACTTCATTGTTTCAAAGGATGTGTTCATAGACCCTACTTCAGGTTGACGTTGTCGGGGAGGCGAATGGACTTTCTGGTGGACTTCCTGGCAAACCTTTTGCCTCCCTGTAGGCAGGTAATAGTCCTTTTGATATCCTTGAGCCAAGCCTCTCTCTCCTCCACATGGGTGGCTTGGAAGAAATGATCCTGTTTCTTCTCTGTGCTCAGTTTAAAAACCAACTGAAATCATATTGAAGTAAACATTTTATACACTGTACAGTTCATGTGGTATAATGAATAAACATGTTGTATGACGAAAATTATTTTCAAACTAAACATCTAAATATTTATACATATTTATACATATCCCTACATATATGGGATGAAAAAGATTGTAGTTCACAGACACACAGTATATTCTCCTTCCACGTATTTATATTTGACCGATTTTACATATTCTTACCATCCTCTTGCCAAAATCCTGGCATGGACTGGTGAGGGTGGCACCTTTCAGTGGTATCATGCCTTTAGGTGAGCTGTCGGTTTTCTTTTTATAGAATTCCACGGCGTCCTCTGACAACACCACCCACACTGCTTTCCAAGAGTTTAGCAGTGTGCCCTGAGAGTGAGCAGAGCAGGTGAGAACAGAAAGAAATGGGGGAAAATACACAATGATGTATAAACCGATAGGCAGCCTCACCCTTGCTAGCAAAGAGCTCTTCCACTCTTTTCAGTATTGCAAAATGTATTTCGTATTTGCGGCAGGTCCGCAAATACCTCCATTTAGTTTATATTGCTAATTATTCTGTCTCGTGGTTGTCTTTCACAGACGCACATAGCTGCCAAGACAGATAAACCAAATCTGCATGCAATCTTGTTTTAACAAGAAAACTACCACAATATCACAAAGCATGTGTTTAGTTTGTACTGACAGCTCTTCACTTCCGTAGTCATTACCTTTTTCACCAAGTATCCTTCTCTGATCTGTTCTGGCTCCATTGTCTGGCTGCTGCTGTCTGCTCTGTGTCCCTGTGACTTCGCGGAGTCTTGAATGCTTTAAACATAAACAGCCTCACGTCTTTACTCAAAAACACATACAATCCAGTAAACACCAACCCCCCACACAGAAACTCATCGGAAACACACTCATACAAAAGCAGCTACAAAAGGAAGTTGTGTGGCATTGTCAGCTAGCCTCCACTTCTCCATTTTATCAATAGACACCACATCTGCAGCTATTTCTGGACAAGCATTTACAACCAAATGGCATTTTACACTTCTCCCTAAAGATGGAGACATATGTCGATACAATTACAGTACTCTCACATTTAAAAGGCAGGTTTGTACACTTTATGCTTAGGCATGCAAAACTTTCTCACTTCTTATTATAACTTGTGTCACAGGAAGTCATTTCACACAGTTAGTCAGCATTCATCCCCATTCTAACTTTTAAGCACACATGGATACTTTACACTTAAAATTTTAGTTATTTATAAATGTATACATTATGGTTTATATTCACTTTTTAAATTATTCAAAGAGATAGTAAGCCAAATCCTTTTAAACTGTCTTATTGTACTGATGTTAATGTACCTCTAGAGGGCGTTAAAACACCTCAAAATCTATTCAGAGTGGTTCTCAAACATTTTGGGGTTTCTGTTGTCCCTTTCCATTTTGTTCTAAGCCCAAGTACCCCTTTACCGGACTACAAAGCATAGAAGAGAAAAACATAAATATAGCATTTGATCATATAAAGTATTGTAAGTATACTTACTTACTTACATACTGTGTATATATATTTATATTGTTATATATATTTTCAATACTTGACTTCTTATCTTATATATATTTAGAGAACATTTGATACAAATTCCTTGTATGTGTAAAAAACATACTTGGCAATAAAGCTTTTTCTGATTCTGATTCTGATTCTGATTGTGGAAAACTTGTCGTGTCACAGAAAGACATTTTACCCAGTTAAAGTCAGCATTCACCAACCTATTATTGTTTGTTTGGTTTTTACACTTTTACACACAATAATATATACACAAAATTGTACATTATATTTAAACATATATATAACTATCTTGTTGTAATGTTGTCAATACTCCTCCAGCGGACCACAAAATCAAGGTGAGCCTATTATAATTCTATGGTATATAGGGGGACAGGGGTTGCAAATTAGCCATGGCTAGAAACCTGTATGCATGGCATCTACTTTGTATTTTTTATAAAGCAATGTTCTATGCATTTGTCCCTGTCAAATAAACATTAAATACAATTTCTTCTGTTGTGTCAGTGGTTACATAACGATGGTGGGAAACACAATCACTGGAAGAAGTCATATTAACAAGTACTGTAAACACATAATAAAATATAATTCAGTCTCTTTATTTAAAGGCAAGAATATAAGAAAAAGTAACTTAGTTTCTGTGGGTGAAGAGATTTAAAAGAATTTCAAATAAAGCCGTCATTCATTATAGGCTTCTGAAAAAATAAATAAAGAGTTGATAAAGTTAGTTCAAAGCTAGTACCCATTAATTAGTTCTCCCAAGATAAAAATGGTAAAAATGGTAAAAATGGTGGGCCTCCCAGGGTTTGAATAACAAACACCAAATAATTTCAAGGCCAAATCATTTAAAAGTCAATGAAGTAGGACAATATCTTGTTTTTTGGGATGCAGATCTCTTGTGCTTTCGTATTAAAATCACTGACAGAAGAAAGCAAAAAAGACGTGACTTTTTGTTTCTGTTTGAGACAAACAAAGAGCATGTAAGTATTTAACTTAAGAGTTAGCATTAATACAGTGGCATACATTTATAGTCAAATGTTGTCTTTTAAAATACTTTACTGAGCCTTTGTTATGTCCCAATACAGTAGGCTACTTTACAGTACAGTACAGTGCAGTACAGTCTTTCTCAATACTCTCTGTGTCTACACTAATACATCCGGGGTGTTATAATCTTCCCCCGGTGGAATAGAGAGAAGAAACAGGTTGCCAGGTTGTCCCTGAGCTCAAAGGGAAGATGAGTGAGTGAGACTGTAACCATGATGAAACTCGTGAAACAGGAAATCTTTACAAAACAACCCCTGCCCAAAGACACTAAATCACTAAAGAAGTCAGGTGAATGAGAGAAGGCAATAGTCACACGTTCCAATTTGGTTGAACACCTGAAAACGTTTGTTTTCGGTTGGTTGGTGCCTAATGATTAGTAAAAGTCTTTCCTAATACAAAGAGCATAACAACCTTTCCGATTCGTTCCACATTGCTGTTCAGGCCTGCCTACCAACTTTTTCCTGCCCGTCTATATTACAAAACATATATATACCCTGGCCTCACTGTCTCAGTGTTTCACTTCTATTCCCGTCTGAAGATTGAGATGTCTTCATCCTGGCCAGTCCACCCCCCCAATTTCCCCGGGTTTTCCCTCCCTACCTCGAATGACCCTGGATGCCATCCATCATCTCTGCAGCGGGGACAATAGGCACGCACAGCATAGAAACACATGCCCACCCCTATTGACCTTTTGCTCACAGCTAACGTAAATAACTGAGGTAGGTTCTCCAGGAGGCTGACATTACATTCCACTCCATTGTGAAGAGGCATGAGCGTTCACGGCTGCCGCCATCAGGTTATGCGTCAAGCATAGGCACAAAAGTTATTGTAAAATGGAATTCAAGGGCAAGGCTTGCATACTGAAAACCTGAACAAATGTAAACTGAATCTTCACATGCAAATACATGGCACGTTACCAGAGCTGAAAGCGCAAGCGATAAATATGTATACTCAGCAAAATACCATGTAATCTTAGTGTAAAACGGCACTATCCACGTCAGGCTGCTGACAGCAAATTATCGTGTAATTCATGTTTTTTTTATTAAACGAATGGGAGTGTACGCACACCTTCATCTCTGCGAATAAAAGAAAATAAATGCCGATAGTTTCTTTTTGCCTCAGCAGGGTGCTAATGGTTGGCAATGGCAACAGCCCTCCTTTTGCGCTCCTTTCTCCCACATGCAGGTTGTTGCTAAAGCCTGCGGAGCTAATCTCTTTCGTTGGAACTCAGATCTGGCAACAGAGTACAAACGATCTCATTCCAGAGGAATATTTCGTTTCTGCCCGGGAAATTATTTACGTTTACTCACTATTTATAACACTAGAAAGAGGAAGTGGATGAACGTGCCTGTTTTACTGAATACCTCAAACTGACGACGCATATAACTAACTGTGACTTGGAGTTGATCATAATCATAGCACACACCATCACATACGGGTGAGTAAGCTCAAGCCTTCACTGACTGAGTTCATATAGGGTGGTCATTTGTCCAGGTAATGTGAAACAGCTGTGTCTAGCACACGGGGAGGCAGGGCTTGGAACTACCTCCTGCCTTGACGGCGTGACACTATTATGAAAAGCAGATTATATTTACAATGTCTGGCTGATATTCAAATTATGATGGTTTACCAACAATAGCCTACTCTACTGTATGAGTGTGTAAGCATCTAACCACAGTTAATTATTTGGCTTTTTTGTAGAAAACAATGGATCATGCTACCACTAGTAGTACAGTAGTAAGATATAATTTGATGACAAAATGTGACTAGTGTCTGATGAAATAAATGGCTTTTGACACCCATTATCATGTCATGTATGTTATGAAATGTATGACAAAGTTAGCCCTCATGACACAAAGTTTTCGATGAATGGTGCATGACATACTCAGTTACTGTATATAGACAAATGTAAGTCGCTTTGGATGAAAGCTAAATGCTGTAAATGTATGTGAAATTGTCAAATGAGTGGCTTCACGTTAGCTTAGGAAGAGACACGTTTTAATTCACAATAGGAAGTGCCCAATAAAGGGAGTGTGCCCACAATATTAACAGGTGAGCTGCTGACACCTCTGACCTCTACCTTCCCACACTTCCACTAACTGTTCTCTATGACAATCCTTTATCTTCTGTCTCTATTCCTTTATTTTTTCCTTTATTAAACATTCCTTTTCTTTCCTGCTCTATGTTAGATCAGCTCATTTTGCTGGTATTTAGGCAATAATTTTGAGTATTGAATAAAATGTTAATAGTTCATGTATCTTGTCAAATGTATAGCTAAGTTAGCCCTGATGACATGTTGCTGTCATTATTCTAACAGAATGTTGTTTTCTTATGAAAACTGTGTGTTAACCTATTAAGATTGACAAAAGTACTCATTGTTAAGTCGCTTTGAATAAAAGTGTCTGCTAAATGATGTAAATGGAAAATGGAAATTAACTTAGAATTACAAATTTTAGTTGATATGAATGCATGCCCCACTGTACTGGGAGCTATAGTAGGAACCTCTAGACTGGCTCAGCCATGTAAAAAGGACAGAAAGGGGAGAAGAAGAAGGCTCTATAGTGCGCCAGTAAACCAAAGAGCAAGCAGATAAGCAGTCTCTCCGGGACTAGCAGTGGTGTGAGGCCTACAGCGGTTTTTACATCACCATTCCAAACCCACTGCTATCTTGTGTCTGGCGGCCTCCAGGAACAGGAAAACTTATTCATTCTTATGCAATTTGTTCCCTCTATTTTCTGTGCCATAGCCAATAACCTCCTTTAAGAGTTTAGTTCCGAGGGGAAAACTATGCTTATGTGGTGTTCTCTCTCGCTCTCTCGCACTCCATTTTTACTTATGCAGATAAGGGCTCTTATCCATTACCTCACACCTGTTAGGTTGTTCTTTAGAAATGCAAATGTTTTCATGTCTTTCTACACATTTGGATGGCTGAACACACTTTTTTGTATGTTTATACTTGTACTTAACTCTATACTATACTCTATAAGTTACCATGTAACTTAGGGGTACACCTCACGTAAACACACAGTAATACTCATTTTAGTGAGTATGGTTAGGTGTTTTACTGTTTATACCAGCCATCACTCTATATGTGTATTGGTTTGTCTGTTCTGTCTTTGTGCCTTCAGGATTGTCCTTCATTTATGAATTACACAGAAACACTTTAAACACTTGCCGGCAACCCCTGATGATATCAATTGAGCGTACTGGCACATTATGCCCCATGACGCACCTAAGTATGGCTTCTGACACCCATATTTCTGGCTGCAGGCTAGGCCACTGTGCTCAAAGGGTAACCATATAAATGCTAAATTGTCTTTTGCTAGGCATTACTTGGTACGAATGCTTGTTCCTGCTGTGTAGTTGCCTCGGGCTATGTTTTCATGTTGTTTACAACACCAAAACACATCACCAGCCAGATCTATGTGGAATGTCCTGTTATGGTAATGCCTCCACAGGCCATGAGCGATCATTTTGACAGTTATACTGGTGTTCCCCTCAAGCCTAGCATGACAAATACACCACCCAAATATACTGAGTTTAGGATGACCATCTCCTCACAATACACAGAGGGGACACATCCCACTGAGATGTGTTACAGTACATTGTCTAAACTTCAAAAAGAACCACAATGCTTTAATTCCTAGCATAAATTAGGAGTCAGCACTGCTATTGACTATGGGCATATATGCACGAATGGATCCCCATGGAATTAGGCAATGAATTAAGACTAACATTTTAAGGTAATCTTAAACGCAAATGAAGCAGTTATAGGATTCTAACCACTTGTTACTAGTCGAATCATGTGGCGTATTCACAGATCGCTCTGTAGACTATATTAGCGGCTGTGATCAATGAATCCGGATATTTAAAATGTGTTCACATCTGTCTGTATTTGATTAGTCAGTAATTAATGCAGGGGGTGTGTGGCCGTGTCAGAGGGCTGGCATGGAAATAATGTTTTTTGATGGGAAGGGCTGGCTCGCTCCCACTCAGGGGGTGGGCAGAGGGTGGCAGGGACTGCGAAGATGCCAAACGACAGACTGAGGAGGGATATAAATCAAATCTCCTTGGAGACACAATGGGGACTTGAAGCAGACACACATTGTGCTCTGGCATCTGGCTGAGCTTTACCAGCCTAACCACCAGCTTAATGACCTTAACACTCGGTGGGGCTTTTTGTGAGATGCAGAAACAGGAAAATGTGATTGCAAACAGCAGTGGGCGTTAAGTGAAGTTACTTTATGAAGTTGCAGGTAAACATAGACATAAACAAGGCACACATGCACACTGGGCTCTTCCCAGAGCCACGTAACATCATAAGACAGCTGTGATTAAACCCAACCCCTCTCCCCACAGGAGACATATACAACAAAGCACCTAGCACCTTCAACATTGAGCCACTGCTGAGCTTTGTTGGAATTTTAGCTTTGTCAACTACAGAAGACAAGGTAGATTGCGAATTTATTTTCGCTGGATTTTATTAGCTAGCAAACTCCGTTAGCTGATGGTGCCATGAGAGGGTTTCCGCAACTATGTCAGTGTTTGCCCTGAATAAAACGGATGATTAGACACTGTATTTATACTCTATTTTGACATGCACTGAAAGAGTAATTCACTATTATTCTGAATACTGTATGTTAACATTTCAAATTCAAAATATGTAATTAATCCTATTAACAGTGAAATACTGACCTTTAAATTATTGACATATCCAAATTAGAGAGGAGTATTTGTGCATGCAAATGAGGTCATTGTAGCTATCACTGCTGCAGTAAGAAGATGCTCATTTTATCATTTTACTTCTCGCTACTGTCAATGCGAAAGCCAGGATTGTTTTGGTGCAGCCAATACTCAAGAGCTATAATGGCAAGGGTTATACGGTACGATGGCGAGGGTAAACCGATCCAGTGAGTGCTGAAGGTCACAGGCCGATGATGCCATCAGGACCACATCATCTGCAAAAAGCAGCGATG
>JAOEHI010000007.1:2657864-2675047 GCA_025447815.1 Percopsis transmontana | reverse complement strand
TTTTCCTTTTCTGTATCTTCATGTTTTTGGAGCTCACAATCCTGGTGTCTTCATTGAATTCTCGGGTGGTTTTATTAGCTTGTTTTTACTTAATGCCGGGCCCCCCCCCCCCCCCTGTTTTCTGTTCACCCTCTCTTCCTTGTCTTTTTGCCATCCACCTTTTGATATGCCTGTTTCTCTCTATAGCCCCTTAGGCTAATGGCCTCATCCCACCCCCAAACCAACCCTCCTACCAGTGCAGTGTTGTAGTGTTTGATTGATCATGCATTCCCCTGGTAGGCAGATCGAAGGCCTGCTAATTCTGCATTCCGTGTCCACCGCGTAGGGTAATCTCCTTTGTCAAAAGGCTAGCGGTTCATATGCTGTTTCTTTCGACTCGAAGCAGAGGCAGTCAGCTCTTGTAATTTCTGTTGTCTTCATTTTCACCGCCTCCACACATTTATCACAGCGGTATTAATGGGTTTGTTTTGACACTTTCTTCCTAGTCTTTTTCTAAGCATGACGTATGTAATTAACATTACATGGAATTAGCAGTATCATGGAATTAGTAGTACGGTAATCATCAAACGCATATGACACTTTTACACCATGTACAGCTTTATTTCTTTATTGGTTACTAATGTAAGCCTAATTGGTGGGATATCTTTCTCCTACTCGTGTGGGGGCAATGCTACTGTAACAATGCTAACCGAGCAAACTATTTGCTAAACTATTGTTTAGCAAAGTTTACCCCAAATGCACACCCACTGTCAATGGTTCCTGTTGTAATTCAGATTAGCCAATGTTTTTTGTTTTTCTCTCACTAGTTTGATGTTATTTTAAGGGGTTGGCAATGGTCAATTATGAATAGGCTACATTCCCTTAGCTACTGATCTGACCCATACTACCTCCTTTACAAGCCTTTCTGTGGTACACGCCTAGTGAGTCCATTTCTAGCAGCAGTTTCAAGAAGCTGAGAAACACTAGCCAGCAGCCACACCAACAGGCCATCTATCAGATCTGATGCGGCCGCATTCTGCCCTGTCCCTGGTCCCTACTCGACAATAACACATGCTACCCAAGCTCCCATCATTGCTTGGCCATTTATCTGAGTGTGTTAGTCCTCATTACTCATAGATTTGGACAGGTTACAGTTGTGCGCCTGTGAACCTGTGAGGTTCTGTCCAAACTGCTCCATTAAGCCCTGTTCCTCATTGACTTATGCTGAATTAAATTTAGTAACTTCAGAAAAAAGTGGGGGACATTGGAATATGGTTGTTTTATGATTTGTAAGATCAAGGTTAAAACTCTTAGGATTTACTTACCACTTATCTACGGTAAAGAATATGCTGCTGTAGGACATAACGTCATACAAGGTTTCATCTGAAATATATTTTATTGTATATTATAATTTATATGTAATGTATACATTGAAATTGTAAAATGTAAACATACAGTATATATTTTTATTTTTATAGTCAGTAATAGGTTCCCAGATAACAATGACCAATTTATATGTTTGAAAATGGCTAGGCATTGGCATGGCATAAGCGATAGATGGCAGACTACATCAAATATTGTGGCCATATGCTTTCTTTATAAAAAATTAAATAATACAAATAAACAACAACAATCAATGCAACATTGTAATCAGATGCAAAAATGCAGAGTAAGTAAAACTGAAACATCCTCACTGATCAGCAGAATATAGAATATACTCTAGATGCAATACCGTGGTAGTTTTTACATTTACATTATCTAAATGCATGTGAAATGTTCCTGTCAATGTATTTAATCTTATTTTTTCTCTTCTTCCCCCATCACACAGGCGAGGCAGACAGGTACGAATTCGTATCGTGATTCATTTATTTGTTTTATTCATTGTGTGCCAAGACATTTTGTCACTTTCAAGGCATCCTTAAGCAGCATATATCCTATTATTTTTTATCTACTTCACGCTGTTGGAAAACACAGAATGAGATTAAGATGAGATCTCTGCAATAGTGCTTCTGACATTGACATTACGGTTAAGATGTGATTTGAAAGTAGATTGTGTCCTCAAATCTTGGTCGCAAGAGACAGATAAGCATTTCGGTGAGTTTTGCTTCTGTTTTCAGGAGAAAACATAACCGCAGATCAAGTATTTTAATTTGAAAATGTCAACATAACTGTCGTGTGAATTGCAACCTTTTAATGACCCTAGACCTGTCAAAGTTGGAAGTACGCAGCATTCTTAATTTTTTTATACTATACTATGTTCATAATTGCTTAGCTGAATTCTGCTTGAACGCTTACTTTTAGTTTACTTGTTCTCTTGCTTTCTTCACATCCATCACCATTTCAACTTATCATTCACCTCATACCCCTTTTTCTGTGGCGTAAAGATATGGCCGTAACAAACAACACGGCACGGGCCGGCATTTTCTGTCGATTATTACATTAAATACGAAGAGTGAACTCAGCCTTCTTTCTTTGTCTCTCCTGACCATCCCTACCTTTCATTACCTCTGCTTTCTTCTCTAATATTTGCCAGCAACAGCAACTGCTGAGGCCATCTCTTCTGAGACCTGAGGTAGATACAGTAATGCTTTCCTTAATTCAGAGGGTTATAGTGGTGCTGCTATACAGTATACTCACTTTACTCTGCCCCTGCTGCTTTATTTGACACACTCTTCTGCTAAATAGTGCTGATTTATTTCTCTCTGTACCTCTTTGAAAATGCAGGAAATCTCCATGGAGTCAGGCATCGACACGGGCCAAGACTACTACGCTCAAGACTACTATAATTATGACCAAGGGTGAGCCTGTAGCCCACTGACCCTCCCCGTCTCTCATCAGTCTTTCTCCAGTCTAGGGAGAATTGATCTCCGTGGGCTTGGTTTAAGTGTAAAGATTACACCATTATGGGTTATTTAACAAAAACCTACCTTCCAGCTAACCCGAGCTGAGGTCCGCATGGATGTGGAGCCTTTCAGGGATATTACAAATAGGTTTATGGTCATAACATAGTATGCTACCCCACAGCAATCTCTATCATCCCTGAGTGTTTACACTTTCCACTCCCATCCAATGAGCTCAATTGAGTGTGTGGTGTTTTCTTCTGTCTTGGATGGATAGAAGGTGTTTTGGCTTGTAGTACATTGCCCATATGGTCCAAAAGGAAAAAAAGCTGGGAGACAAGAGCAGTAACAGCTGCGAAGAAATTGTTATTCATTAAACTCTACTGCTCTGTGGCAGGTTAGTTTCTCTACTCGGGGGAATAACACTTAAGAATTTATCAAAATGGGGACCAATCTATGGACCCCAAAGGCTAATACCCATTACAAAGTAGTGCTGTTTTTAAAATAATGTGTTTTAATTACCTCTTAAATTAGTCGGTGACTTGCCTTCTCATTGTCCTTGATTATTCTAATTAACTCAACCAATTTACCCTATAGGTTGCACTTCATTTACAGCAAGCTGTAACTATACTATATAGTATACCATATGTAAATATACAGTAAGGACTGCTCTGATTGTGTCTGTAAGAATGCCAAACCTGAAAGCTACTATAAATTTAACCTGGGCTATCTTTTGTTTCTATTTGAACTGCACAATTGAATAGCGGGAATGCTAACCCTTGTGGGCCACACTGACATGTTCACAGTATGTCGGTGGTTGAATTGCTGTTTAGATATTTCTTCCAGGCTCCCCACTACTTCAGTGTAATAAGCAGATAGATAAAGTCTACATACTGTATACTGTACAGAATGAGTTGCTATGTCAGGTTAGACACAGGTGTTGGTGCTGTGCTTATGGTTCATTATCTAATTAATGTCAGCTATAGCTAATAGAGATTAGCACAATTACCTCTTTAGCGACCATCCATTATTAAATGAAATGCAGAGAACGGTTAGTATCTATGCTTTTGTGCTACGTTGTAGAATCTTCACTAATGGAGCATTTTGCTCTAATGGAGCATTTTGCTCTAAAGTGTTTACTTTGTTCTATTGATGCCCTTTTTATATATAGAAACTATGATTACTACAAAACATAATTATTTTAGAAATCCATAACAGTTTTTGTGTTGTTTTTCCTCTCTTTCAGATATGACTATCCACAGTACGGCAGCAGGAGGAGGTTGATTCCTCCAATGTATGACGAATATGGAGAGGTGATTATGGAAGATGATGGCTATTACTACTCTGAGGTACAATATAACCTTTAACTAACAACAACTACATGTTCATAATATTAATGAATTTCCCAGGTTGAAAGCCCAGTACATGAATCCACCTATAACCTAACCCCACCATGTGTAATATTAATGCCACTGTGTTGTTACAAAAAAAAGGTGTTTGAACTAAATATGACTGTCTTAGGATCAAGGCCGTGGCAGAGGCAGGGGTCGTGGCAATGTACGAGGTAGAGGTGCCCCCAAGAGGGTAGCATTTAGAGACCTGCCACCAGAGGATGAAATCGAACAGGCTGAGCCGGCACAGGTGGCTGAGCCCTCTAAGGCGGCCAAAAAGCTGAAGTCTGTCATGAAGCTCAGCAAACTTCTGGCAGCCAGCAAGGGAGGAACCCAGCCTCCTGCTCGTCCCTCTGGCGCCTCCCCATGGAAGAAAGCCAAGATGTTCAAGATGTTTGGCATGGGGAAGAAGGTCAAGGACTATGCCAAACTGATGTCAGCCCGCCGCATAGACAGCCAGGAGAGTCTGACAGACGGGCCAGCGAGTACGGGACCAATAGACACTAAGTCTGACACCCGGAGCCACCTTGGCAAAGCTCTGAAGACGATTAACCTGCCCACCAAGTTGCAGGGCCGGAGCGCGGCGGATAGTGACAAGGACGATGACAAGTCTAAAGTGTCCATTAGTGTGACTGAGAGCGAGACAGAAGCAAGTAGTAGCTCTAAGGAGAAATACACAGATGAAGAGGCCTCGGAGAAGAGCAGTATTGACAAAGATTATCTGAAAGTGGATTTGGATCGAGACGATGCCAATGAAAGCACCGTAGACTCGGAGGAAGAGCCCGACGATGATTCTGATGAGGAAAGCAAGTCCAAATCGGAGGAAGAGGAAACTGAGAAGGAATCTGCCACTGAAAAAGACTCTGAGTCCGAGTCTGAGAAGGAATCGGAATCAGAGAAATCTTCAGCCTCTGAGAAAGAGTCAGAATCGGAAAAAGATTCAGAGTCAGGAACGGGCACAGCAACAGAGAAGAGTCAAGAGTCAAGTATAGAAAAGGGTTCAGGGACAGAGAGAGATTCCGACGAAGAGTCTGAAGAGGACTCTGAGGAGGCTTCAGGAGAATCCAGGGAAAGTCAGTCTTCTGCTCGCTCTTCTATGAAATCCTCTGCCACTGAGAAAAGCAGTGCTAGCGGTAGTGGCAGCGGTAGTGGCAGCGGTAGTGGCAGCGGTAGTGGCAGCGGTAGTGGTAGTGGCAGCGGTAGTGGCAGCGGTAGTGGCAGCGGTAGTGGTAGTGGCAGCGGTAGTGGTAGCGGTAGTGGTAGCGAAGGTGCAAGTGATAGTGGCAGTGATGCTGCTAGCACTGTGGCTTCAGGTTCCAGCAGAAGGTCTTCACAGATAACAGGGTCTTCTGTAAGGTCTTCAGTAAGTGAAGGTGGATCGGAGAAGTCTAGCGAGGGCACAGGAACAGCTAGCAAGACTGGGTCTGGAACGGGAACCGCTAGCGAGACTGAATCAGGCACAGGAACAGCTAGTGAGTCTGAAGGCACAGGAAGTGAAGGTAGCTCCAGCAAGAGCCAACTGTCTGGGTCAGAGGAAAGTGGCTCAGAGAATGGAGGCTCCTCTCAAAACAGTCAAATGATGGATCGGAGCTCGATAGGAAGTGAGCGAAGTTCCACCAGTTCCCGCTTTCGCCACTCCCAGAAGTCCATTGCGAGCAGCCAGTCTGAGGACACAATTAAAGAGGAAAGTGAAGAGGAGGAGGAGGATGAGGAAGAATCGGGGGCTGAGAGCAAAGAATCAGCCGGCGATGGCAGTGATGAAACAGCCTCCACATCGTCTAGCGTGGACACTGGTGGCCCTGACACTTCTTACAGTAGTTCCGCACGTGGCCCTAAAGTCAGAAGCGTCACATCTGAAGAGATGTATGAAGGACTTTCCCCTATCTCCGAGGTCGATGAAGATGACATCTCGGCTGAAGCAAGCGGCACACCAAATTCCGATTCTGAGGGAAGCTCAACTGCCCTCTAAAGAGATAAATAGTCTGCTTTAAAGTAAGACCGAATAAAATCAATTTACCGGTGCATGGGAGTGAAGAGAACTTTGTGTGCTTCTACAGAGTGTTTCAAACATTCTTTTTATTCAAATTTTCCTCTAGAAACAAAACACGATGGTCCTGTTGTAAATGTGACGATTTTACTGTTTCCTCTAACGTCTTTTTCTCTTCTTCTTCTTCCTCCAGTTCTTCTCCTCAGCATATGTTGTTTTGTTTTACTTTTGCACAGCATCATGTGATTTTGCAGTGAGATTATGCATGTTGCAATCCTACGCTTTCACATCTACCATTGGCATATTCCTCATGTTTTATCTTTCTGTTTCAAATATGTATACATAGTTTATAGATGGCATGTTTGCCCTGATCCTAACCTTTCCACTGTTCTTTCTTAGCCTGGGAAAAACAAGCGAATTAAGCTAGTGGTAGATCGAGAGAGTGAGACCAGCTCCATGGGAGAAGATTCCACCACAGAGTCACAGCGGAACCGAGCCGTCAATGCCAACAGCCACAGCAACATCAATGGGAACATCTACCTTGCTCAGAATGGCACCATCATCCGCACCCGACGGCCACCCCACTCCAACAACCTCAGGATGGGGTCTCCATGCCGGCTGAGCAAGCAGTTTAAAAAACTGGACAAGCTGGGTGTGACTCATGAGGAAAACATCTCTGTTAACAGCATAGGGGGCACAGAAAATGGAACAGGAAATGGAACAGGTACGTGTGTTTCCTCCACTGTGGATGTCAACCTCAACACCCAGACCTCCTGTTGTCCCCTTGGATCCAATATGAAAGGACTTAAAAGTTTTGGGTACAAAACTGGGATAGCAAAGGCCATCATTGACAGAAATAGCAGTGGCACTGATGAACAAGAGACCTCAGTAGACAACCACCCAGAGGGAAGGGAGACGCGGGAGTCACACAGCGACCACACATTATCAGAGGAGGAGCTATGGATGGGCCCATGGAACAACCTGCACATTCCTATGACAAAACTCTGACTGGCTGTGCAAGAGATTAGTTTTCATTCAAATTTTCTTTTTCACATTTTTAATTATTTTCTTTTGCGAAGAGCATAAAAATTACCCTATGCCTCAGCTGTACAACCACCAGTTGCTGTCTAAAACTGGCAGGTTCACATAAAGTATGGTCAAAGCTTGTTATTTAACATAGATAGTATGACGAGATGTGATGCTTCGAAACTTTCCTCAGCAAGTGCTTATACGTGACAGGGCTTATATTAGCATATAGTCCTACAAAGGAATGTGTGCCTCAACAGAAAATGATATTTTATGTAAAGATTTATGAAAATTGCTGTTACTGAAATATATTCTAAATAGGGATGGACCTCTTAAATTCGGTCATTTATTTTTTCCATATTTTAACTTTTTTCCATTGTTTTTTGTAGAATTACATATTCAAAATTACATAGAACTTTATGTAGACAAATACAATATTTCTGATGCCAATCATGCTAAAAATAAAAAATGCAGGTTCATATATATATATATATATATATATATATATATATATGAAATTGCGATAATATAATAATCTATATGATACCGTGAAAAACCTATTTTGCTTTGAGATTGTATTTGTAAGTAATGACATCATTTAATATCTTATGTTCTAATTACTTTACAATGATTTTAAAAATGTATCTGAAAATCTATGAAATTATTTTGATATATTTTATATCTAGCAGAGAGGACAGGAAAATTAAACATGACATTAACGCATTATGCATACATGTCTGTCAAATCAATGAGATATGAAAATATGATCATTTTAAAAGTGTTTTTTACAGACATTTGTAACTACAGAATGTGGTATTTTCAACTTTACATGATACAGATTCATTCAAGATATTTTATTATTGATACATCATGACCCTGTGGGCAGAGAAATGTACCAAATTCTGTATCAGACTCGACAATAAACTGATTGCTGTGATTTGTGGTCCATTATAATTGCAGGGGTTGACTAATTCAGTCTTCCTGTAAGAACATCCCATCCTTAATCTTGAAATACTTCCCTTAAATCCCGGCAACAAGAACAATGTCTGTAGTGCTGAACTGTTCTGAAACGAAAATACAGTGATCCCTTGACAGAAAGTGATTTAATTAAAGTGTACTTATTTTTTAGTCTATAATGATAGAGCATTCCACCCAACACTCATAATACATGTCCATGAAATTTTTTTTCACAATTTTGCCTATGTTCTGCTGAATTTGCTATGCTTTTGAAAAAGATTAGGCTGATAGGCCTAAATGTCTTTTAAAACTAATATGGTAAGTATGGTCTGTGATAAAATGGTGTGCCATCTAGATGTCAGTCTCTGTGTAATGTTCATAATGCTCTCTACCTCCAAAGACAAAATGTTGAATCTTGAGCATATTGAGTTCACCTGTATGGCACTGTAAGCTTTAAATGGTCAGACCTTCATTTTATAGGATCAATATTATAATAGGCCTTCTGAGCTAGGCCTATAAATAACAAACTGTATGGTGGAACAGTATGGTGCCTTACATATTTTACAGTCCTTTATCCTGTATTAAAGCTATAATTTAACAAATATTCCTTCACACAGTTATTTAAGATTATGTCTATGTCACATAGTTCATGAGATATAGACCTTCAAAGTAATTATTTCTGTTTGCATAAAGTGCTAACTTTGGTAAGGTGTGCTTAAAACGTCGTAGCCAGACTGCAGCAAGGTTCCCACAACGAGCCAGGTGTCCTGAAGGATCAAAACAGATCTGTACACTATGGGAAAAAACTATATTGGGACATGCATCAGGAAAATCATCCTGTTTCATAAATATAAGGAAATTGTATCCTACACCCAGAGGTAGGTTACATGTTCAACACCTGCTTGTGTGGAATAACTCATGGTTTTGGCTACGTCAGTGAGGAGGATTAGAGTCTTACCTGTACACAAAGTCTGAACCAGACCAAATACACCCCCTCTATCGTCCAGCCTGCTTGCACACACACACAAACACACACACACAAAAACCCACCAATAATTTACTAATTCAATAAGTCGTAAATAAATAAAAGTTTTTTTTGTGTGTTTTGTTTGTTTTTTTAAACACGGTAGAGGTGTAGTTTAATTTATGAAGATTGTTGCGCTAATTATTATGCGCACAAGCACATTTACAGGCATTAGGCATTATGTTTCCCCATACTTCAATGATGTCCTACTGAACATTTTGATCTTTTCCCCCATTTTTTTACTTTGCATTATACATAGGGTATTACATTATTAGTTCTAGAAGAGGAAAGATTACAAAATCCAGTAAAATAAAAAGTCTGAAATAGGATTTGCCAGAACATTCCATTTCATAACCATCATTTCATTTAATAACATATTTATAGTTGTGACCTAATAATAATAATAAAATTGTCCCCTACTGTGAGGTCCCACAAAAATGAGGATCCCTCATCCCTCAACGCCAATACCATAAATAAGAAAATACTTGACACATTTAGTCACATTACAGAAGCTTGCTCATTTAATTTAACAAGTATATGAAAATCCTGTAAAAATCAAGAGCTCACTTACATAAACATTGAAAAAATTCTAAATATTACTATTTTTTTTTTTTTCCAGGTTGTACATCATATGGCTCAAGACTTAAATATATCTTAATCCTAACAGGAATGATTGCTATCCTATTTGCCTATCTATGTGGTTATCTATCTTTCCTTCTACTCCTCCCTCTCTTCTGGCTTTCTTTTTATTGTATGTGTGTGTGTGTGTGTCAGAGTGGTTGCGATGCAGTACCTGGATACAAAGTTTAATATTCTGTTTGGTGCCTGCAGAAAGCGCTTTAGGGCCATCTGAGCCAACTAGTATGCAACCTTCTCATATTGAGTATTCATGCCCTTGGGGACTGAAATTAAATAGATTATTTCTACTGAGACAAATCAAATGTACTGAGCATGGGGTAAATCTTTGCCAAACCCATGAAAGAATATACACAACTTTAAACATGCAATAGCTACAGTACATAATCTCATGCTCCTCAAATTCCATGTGCCATGGGAGTAAATACCACCCTAGCATCAACACACATCTTATGGACTGGTCATATCATCTTTGCTTGTGAGCTAAATTTAATGTATTGATTTTTATACAACAGATCTTGATATAATCTGGGGTAATTTAAGTAGAAATAATATATATATATATTATATATGCATTATTATATATACATTATATATATATATGTTGATGAATGTCAGGAATCTAAATTATGAAGGTGAATGATTGCATTTCTCTGTAAGGACTTTGTGAAACTTTGACCTTGAAAAAACAAGATGTCTGTAATAAAAGCAGAAGTTCCCTTTTTTTCTATTTTCATTAGTATGTGCAGATGTGTAGAAGAACACTGTTAGGGCAAATTTATGAAACCAATATCCTTTTCTGTTTTAAAGGATGAAATTCCTGACTCGCTTTACCTTAACCAAAACTTTCGAAAAATGTCAACGCGGTGGTGCCTTTAATGATTATTAAAAAATATAAGAAAAAAAAAAGTTTACAAAAACTCAAACTTCTTTTTTCCGGTGTTGGCAGTCAGAAACCTAAAATACCCAAGCCCCAATATATCCGAAAAATGACATTTTGTATCTTCTGCGCACAAGTTATTATCTTGTGGGAACAAGTTATAATCTTGTGTGTACAATTAGTTATTTAGTATTAATTCATATGCATCTCTAACAACTTCAGATGCACACAGCCACTTTGGTGATAACAGGTGGCAATTATAATTGATATGAACCAGTAAAATGTGTCAAGTGGTAACACAACCATTCACATTGACATCCCATTGAGATTATTTGAAGGGACTTCTCATCATAATTTACAGTCTGTATGGTATCAGGCTTGTAGACCATATTTCTATCCAAGATCTGTATAGGGTCACTATTTTGTAATCCCTATGTTTCTGTATATGCTGTCACTTTACACCTGGCATCAGGTTTATACAGTGGCTGGGTGGTGCATCTGTTGTTAGAGATGCATATGAATTAACAGTAAATCAACTCTTGTGCACAAGATAATTAACTTATTCCCATAATATAAGTATCTTGTGCACACAAAATAATATCTGGTTGGCATAAGATAATAACTTGTGCGCACAAGATTAAAAAATATCACCTTTAGGGGCTCCGTAGAAAACAAATGTATCCTTTTTCCTCGGCTCCTATTGCTGCCCTGACTGTATTCTAATCCTGAACATGAAAACTTAACGAGTTCAATAAACGTACATTACTACTAATGTCTACTAACGCATAGACAGTGTTGGGGTCGTTACTTAAAAAAACTAATGCATTACACATTACTTAAAAAGTCATGCTTACTGCATTACTTTACTTATGTACTTCCTGTAACTACATAATTGTTGGATTAGTAACTGTAATGTGATTACTGAATTTAGGAACAGTAATGCGTTACATTACTGCGTTACACACAAATGTAATGTGATTACAGTAATGCTTTACTTTGTAATGCACTACCCCAAACACTGCGCATAGATAATACTAAATTATAGTAATAAATCGTAATAAATAGTAATAAAGTCATAAACAATGGCAAAATACACATTCAATATATATATAGAAATATAATAATAATAATAATTCCCAATTCCCAATATGGTTCAAACACTTTAAAGCATTATTGAAGTTTTTCCAACATAACATTATCGTAATATTAAGGTATTGGTAAGGAAGCTATCCTTAACACAATATTACGATAATGTTATTTAGCAGACGCTTTAATCAAAAGCGTCTTACACCTACAGTAGCCTACGACTATTAAGGAGCTGGTATGGGTCTAGACATATTGCTCATGGATGCTTACAGGTAGGCCGGGCATGCCAGAGATCGAACCCAAGAACATTCGGCTAGGAGTTGAGACTGGCGTTCGCAGACTGGAAGCGATCACTTATGTATGTTTATCCTCCATCCACTTTTGTAGACACGTTATAGTGAATGAAGGATATAATCAATCATTGATTGAAATTGATGGTTTTCCAGTCCAGTGTGTGCCATTCATGGAAAACGTGTGTGACTACTTAATATCGAATAAGGAAGCTACAGAGTTGATGGTTTAACAAAAGTTCAATATTGCTTTAACTCTATGTAGATGAATGATATAATTTTTTTCTCTAATGACCATAGGCCTACTCTCCTTAGAACCCCCTTCTCCACTAGGGAACAGTTGGAGGTTTACCTATTAGCATACCCAATAGGATATCCAAGCCTACAGCAGGCAGTATGGTAATCTACCCATGACTCATTCTGAAGGAGATTATCCCAAATCCCAAACGGAGGCAGGAGGAAACTCCTTTAATACCTATCCGTCACCGTTGCTTATTTGGAGGCTCAGACCTGGAGGGTAGGACTCATAGTTTCCTTTAAAATTGAAAGCCTAAAATGAGATGATCTACATCATTTGAAGGTTAGTTCATATTTGTAAACTGTTGATTGTTATTATATAAAAAAATAAAAAAATAAATAATACAGTTAAAGATGTGTGACAGACCCTGGAGCTTTTATAAACCCACTTCCAAACATTTTTTCCATGCTTCCAAACTCCAGTGCCCAAAACACAGAACAACTTTGGTAAAATATATACTGATTATGTGACAGAGTAAACACACCAAACCAAATATTATTTCCTTTGTTGGAAGGGAAATTTATTATTTTTCTGTGCTCTTTTGGCAGTGTTTTATTTATTTTCCAATGTTTTTGTCAAACCAAGTAAAGGTCTAACATCTATAATGACAGCTTTAAGATTCTGTTTGAACCAACTAGCGCTCATTAATCCTGCTGTCAAAGTGACGGTACCGTGTAAACTTTGGCCTCTACTGATCGATTTTAAATTCATCACAGCATTCCCATCGGCTATAACGTGATTAAGTACACTTTAGTGCAATTCATAAACATCATGTGAACTCTCTTTAGGGCACCCAGGGGCTCTTATTTTCTTGGAGATCAATTTCGCTCTTATACCTTCTTCTTCTTGCTCAAGGGCTCAGTCACCTATTACGGTTCCACTTAACCTGGCTGCTACAGACTTCAGCACATCGTTGCTTACTAATTAGATTTCCTACGAATGTTGGTGCAGTCCCACTTCAGATTGGACAGATAGCTAGTGAAGCCAGCATTGCTCTTCCATGCATGCAGCTATTTCTGCCAGTGTAGAGACGTAGTAAGGACGGGACGGGGGCGGTAAATGCTTAGCTTTCTGATGGAATACCACTAAAACTCTGCTATTATTATTATTCCCGTCCATCCATATAGACTAATATCACGTTTATGCAGTATGTTACCTTAGACTTGAACAATTATCCACTCTGCCTCTGTGGCTGTTGAAGGATGAGGCTTAATGAACATTTGTGATAGGTAATATATGCTATAATATTTTTTCAGATGCTAAATATCCCAGCTGTCACTCAACTTGAATATATTTACAGAACATTTACATGTCATAATAAAGAAAGCTGACAAGTTGGAAAGTGAAGTAAATATATAGATTCAGATCTATAATCCTATAGCTATATGGGATTTATATATTGCCATCTGCTTCCATAGCTGTAGTCATAATTTCAACTTCAGCAATCTAATCAGTAGCTTTATAATGCATGGTAATAAAGCCAAATGGTTTGTTTGAGCTTTTGAAAATGGAGAATGTGAAATTCGGGAGAAATTTGTATCTAAAAACGTGAACATGCCATTTAACATTACACTAAATTCTAGCACTACACTAAAGCTTCACAACATTGTTTGCATGCATTGCCACAAGATGGCGCCTTAATCTTTCTGATGTTATTTGGACTCATCTCTCATAGTATAAGGCGTACATTACGTAACCTAAGCATTGCTCTTTCAGTAGCCTATATTTATGTCTCCTATAGCCTATAGTCCATGCACTGCAACATGACAATGATTCATTTAGATGGTGAGTTGTTGTTGTTGTTATTACTTTAATATGCAAGCCCCTAGCTGTCTCCTGTGACAGTAGGAAACCAGTCATTTGCAGTCTAAATAGACACCAGACCTGAATTATTTTTGAAATCCTTCATTTGTTTTTCTGACGAACCAATTTGTGATTGGCCTACGTCAGACAAAAGCGAGCATGTCTGAAATGTACCTTTAATGTCTATCCCACTCCCTTGGGGTAAAAGATGTTCGCATGAGTGGCTTGTTTCTATTTTCTTGGCTCATTTGCTGCTCATTTACTTTTGTTTTAATCAGAATTAGCTTGATTCACTCGGTTGGGTTCAGGACAACAAATAGTCCTATTTTAAGAGAGCAGTGCTTATGCGTAGGGTAGATTCAAGTCCATCATCATCTCCTCATTTCCTGAGGACTATTTAAGACCACGGCTTTTCCGAAATAGGAACCCAGCAACCGCAGAAGGAGCTATCCGTGGACCGGCTTTCCAGCTAATTTAAGGATATTAAGGTGTCTCCTAACCTTTGTTTTGACAGTTCTATACCTTCATTATTTTCTCTGTGTACATGGCGTGCGCTGTCTGATTTAGTGCCATTTTCAGAGGTATTTCAGATGTTTTTAGGTTTCCATAACCATATATTGTACATTTTGAGTACTTTATAATTTCTGTGGTGTACATTGTCATTTTGGAAATGTACTCAGACCCAAATTAAGGTTTTACTGACAGACAGATCACACAAACATACAGGAGCCTACACTCACATAAACACACACACACACACACACACACACACACAAACACACACGTGCGCACACACTGAGCGGGACATGCAATTCAATGCAGCCTTTACTATGACATCCCGCCCCAAAGGTTATATTCTATCTGAAATGTTGGGTGTGTAGCAAAATACATGCTCCACACTGTCTGGCAGTCCTAATGAAGGGGTTTATGAGTGATACTCCTCTCTTGCTGCCATGTATCATGTTGCACTCTATAGCGCTTTATAGTGTGTCAGATCGTATCTCATACCTCATGTCTTCCCAGTGCGTCTGTACATCAAAAAAACACATCAAAACACACCATCTATGTTATTGTAGGTTATTTGAGCCACAATCAAAAGAAAGTCATTTGTCACACTACAAATAGACTACAAACAAAAGCCTTTTTGCCTTGAATGTCATTACTGATGTGTTTTTTTATTTGCACGTGATGAAGCATTTTATGTATTTTTGTATTTTTTTTTAAAGATGCTGTTTGAATGTTTTTCTGAGTCAGACAGACGTGCATGGCCAGGCCTGTCTGACTGCGTGCTCTCAGCACCAACAGTGTTAATGTATAATGTCAACTCAGTAGGGAGCCTTGTTAAAAAGCAATTAAGCCAAAATGATTTAAACATTATGCGGTTTGGCTGTTGGTGAACCTCGAGGTGCACACTATGTTGTTGTCTTAAAATGAAAATTTCACTGTCTGCTCACATTCAAACCGCTATTTGTGTGAGTGTAGCACTAACCACACTTTCCCACACCATACCAAACCACAGACTTCAGATGAGCAAGCACATGCACCACACACACACACACACACACACACACACACACAAAAACACACAGTACTCACTTGAGGAGTAATTAAGGGGTTTGCCTAGTTTTTGGTGCATTAAAAAAGTAGCTGTTTCAGATGGTGGGGGCTGAGGCGTACTTGTATTGATGTCTGTGAAGCTGGTTAAGCTGGCTGATTGCTGAGAAGACGTGGCACAGCCTCAGCATGTCTAACTATGCCATACTATTTAAGCAAGGCTCACCGAAACACATTATCTACCTTACCAATAAAACATGAAAGATTCTATTCCCTGGCAGTAGCGCTCCGGCTAACGTTGCTAGCTGCTGAATAAAAGAGAAGTGACTGCACGCATCATTGTGTCTCGGGTCTCACTCTTGATGTTTAAAACATCCCTGCTGATAGTTGAAATCCACAACAGGCAACCCAGCCAGAGCTATAAAGTTGTTCACGCTGTTCCCAAGCAACTGATGATGCGCCACTTTGTGCGTGTGTGTGCGTGCGTGCGCGTGCGTCTCCAAATAAGTCTACAAGCGTTACGTAACCGCAGCTCTGCCTTTAGCCCCGCAGTGCCCGTTGTCTTAGACGGGAGATTAGAGCTGTAGGCCGCGCTCGCAGGCCCTTTAGCTGCTGGCAGATTATTACCTCACACGGCTGTGTGCAAATGTGCTCATCACAGCCAGACGCCTTGCATGTGGTTTGGAGCATCTGTGTGGTCCCTGGTCCAGAAGACAGGCGGGGAGCGCGAGAAGGAGTCAGGCGGTGGGGGCGGGGGGCGGGTTGGTCCCCAGGGCTTTCTCAGAAGCCCTCAGTTTTTCCATCACCGCTGTCGCCACCACGGTGCAGTTGCCTCTTTAGTGCGTTTAAGCAGAGCCAGGGGACAGCACTCGGCACACAGCACTGTGTGTGTGTGTGTGTCTGTCTGTCTGTGTGTGTGTGTGTGTGTGTGTCTGTGTGTGTGTGTGTGTGTGTGTCTGTCTGTGTGTGTGTGTCTGTCTGTGTGTGTGTGTGTGTCTGTCTGTGTGTGTGTGTGTGTGTGTGTCTGTGTGTGTGTGTGTGTGTGTGTCTGTCTGTCTGTCTGTGTGTGTGTGTGTGTGTGTCTGTCTGTGTGTGTGTGTGTGTGTGTGTGTCTGTCTGTGTGTGTGTGTGTGTGTGTCTGTCTGTGTGTGTGTGTCTGTCTGTGTGTGTGTGTGTGTTTGTCTGTCTGTGTGTGTGTCTGTGTCTGTCTGTGTGTGTCTGTCTGTGTGTGTGTGTGTGTCTGTCTGTCTGTGTGTGTGTGTCTGTGTGTGTGTGTGTGTCTGTGTCTGTCTGTGTGTGTCTGTCTGTGTGTGTGTGTGTGTGTGTCTGTGTCTGTCTGTGTGTCTGTGTGTGTTTGTGTGTCTGTGTGTGTCTGTGTGTGTGTGTGTGTGTGTGTGTGTGTGTGTGTGTGTGTGTGTGTGTGTGTGTGTGT
>JAOEHI010000007.1:2611875-2639463 GCA_025447815.1 Percopsis transmontana | reverse complement strand
TGTGTGTGTGTGTGTGTGTGTGTGTGTGTGTGTGTGTGTGTGTGTGTGTGTGTGTGTGTGTGTGTGTGTGTGCCTTGGCTCCACGTAACCTCTTCAGCGGCGACGTGTCCGGCGTTTCCCGCCGCCGCCGCCGCCCTCCTCCTTCTCTCGAGCGGTGCCAGGCCGTCTGCCACTCGGCCCTTTAAGGCTAATGCGACACAGGCTCGCGGTTCGCGTTTCAGCCCCAACATGAGCCCACCCCCCCACCTTCTATACACTCACGCTCCCTGATTCCTTGGTCACCCAGGCAGCATCGAGCCACCATCACACCCCTCAATCACACCCTGCAGCCCCCCCCCCCATTTCCTCTCCTATGCGCTGACTGAGGAAACCCTAGATTGGTGAGGCGGGGATCAATAAACACCCTGGGATCCCGAAGCCCTCGCGTTGTGTGTTTTATGATCCAGGAAAGTGTCCGCTAAATGACTTCTCTGCTTGTTAAAAATTGTTTTATGAAGACGCCTGGAGGTGGGGGGGTGCCGGGGCACTACTGCCAACGCTCTGTTCCGTTCGTAGGGGGTGCGATGGAAGAGATGGAGAGAGAGTGAGTGAAGGAAAGAGGCAAGAGAAACAGGAATAGAGAGAGGGGTATCGCTGCGATACCATCAATGCCACCCTGCTTTACAGGCCGGGAGGGTTCGGGGGTCTCTTCAGGAGCACTAAATGCTCGAACGCAAAGAGGGGAAACATCAAACAGGGTTGTGGTGAGATCACACACAGCGAAGGCCCCACTGTCTCTCTCATGACCCCCCAATACCCTGTCATGTGGCTTTCATGAGAACCAAACATCCAACCACAGTTGTTTCCATATAAAACCAAGTAGCTTTGGTGATCTGACAGCTTCTAGTCTTTATTTTTTTCTTCCCTAATCATTCTGCATGGCTACTCTTTATTCAGGTTGTGCAACTCAATATCTTGGTGAATAAATATCACACACACCTGGATTTGCATTAGCATGGACAATTAGCTTTGTTTATTTAGTTTACCTACAAATAAATGACAAAAATAAGGAAAAATAACAGCACAAAGCAAGCAAAGAAGTGCATAAATGATAATTTTACTGTCTCCATACTCCAACCCCTTGTATTATTTCAGTGAAAGACACACACATTGTTTCTTTTCTCACTTGCTTGCTTGTGCACCGTGAGCTGCCACTCTATGAATCTGCTTACCTGGCCCAGCTCTCTTTCGACACAGGACCAGAACCAATTAACCAGGTCTACACAGTAATTAGCTGTCTGCATCTCTTCACTCCCAGTTCTCATTAGCGGCTTAAAGCTGCCAGAGGTTCATAATTATACTGTGAATTGTATACATGCTTGATTCATAATTATACAGTGTGTTGTAATTGTAGATCCATGCTTCCTCTGCAACCTGTTGCGACACATATTTCATTGCAGCGGCATCACCGTGTTGTACAGTTATCAGGGCTGTTTTGGGGATGATTTAGGGATTCTGGTAGATCTTTTTAGCAAATGTTTTGGTTTTCCGTGAATAGGGGTTAAACGCTGTTATTGAATGCTTAAATGCTTTGATCAGGACGTCCGAGCGATGTTTCTGTGACACTAAATGATCTGGTTTTCTTGCGTTTGTCAGTTCGATGGTAGTGATGCAACCTGCAACTATTAAATATTCTTCAATGTAGATTTCTGGATTAAATAGAATTCTAACTGCGAGTGAAGCCTTCTTTGTTATTATTTTTGATATGGTGGGCAAAGCTTAATCTAGGGTGGGCAATGCCCACCCTTGTGTCTCTCTGTCACCGGCCCAGCCTGGCTGCATGTCTAGGCTATGATTAGGGCTTTCACACTCCATAGTCAAAGCATAGTAGTTGCCTGGAATTAATGCTGTTGTTTGAAGTTTAGTGTGTAAAATCATCATCAGATGGCATTTATTTGTGAACTTATGAAGACCAGATGGAGCTATATTTTACACAGCATGATTCAAATATCCATCTCTTAATATCTGCTTGCAATTAAACCACTCAGTAAATGTTCAACAGCCTGAGAAAAGTCAGGTCTTTTTGGAATCAGTGAGACACAAAGCAGGGCGAGCTGTTAACACTGGAAAAGACCACCCTTGATTTTTGACTGTAAATGATATTAACATGCGTCAAGCCCGAAGCTCAATATGGACAATACGACAGTGACTGCTTTCTATCTTGTGGGAGAATAACAGGGCTGTTTTGAGTGCTGTGCGGCTAATCTCTTCTTTGCATACACAACAACGGTGGCATGCTACAAGGGGTATATACAGCACAGCCAGTCAGGTGGCCAGTACGAAATGAAGCAGAATAGGAGCTTAGTAGAAGGGGACTATAGATATTTGGAGTGAGAAAAAACAAGAATAGTGCCTGTCAGAATTTGCCCTCCAGCAACACAGGACTGTAATTTTAGCCACATTAAGATGCATTAGTGCTAATTTGTTCAAAGACAAGGGGCTGTTTTGTTCTAAGAAGAAAGCCTCATGTATTGTGAGTGGGGTGTGGCCTGCAAAGTGAAATTTGCCACAAAAGGTTGGCAAACCAATTGAGTCTTAACGAAAGGAAAAACACTCAGGCACACTTAAGCCTATAGTATACTTCAAAATGAATTCCGACTGGTCTTTTAGGCGAATCAGCAGGTGTCCAACTGCTGTGCGAATGCCACATTTGGCTTCTCGCAGCTTAATCCAAAGTGTTGTACATCCTCCTAACACACCCTTGCTGACAACTGGTCAACAGTGTCACGTTTATGTGTACTGTTTATGTTTTTTTTTAACATGCCCTAACTTGATTGGCCACCCTACTAATCTAAAAATTATGTCACAGCTTGAGCCAATGGCTTGTTTTACACTCGCAGTTTGGCTAGATGACATGTTAGATAATCTAACTGACCAACACAACTTGAAAAACTGTGTTCAGCTCAGTTGGAAAATTGTATAGTCCTTGTGTTGCCTGGTCTCCCCCAATGAATACACACTCGCCTTTTAAATGATTATCAGACAGAACATTAAGTACAGGGAAGAGATGACACAAACAGCTCCCTTCTGTATTTTCTTCCTTAGTTGACCTGACAATTAGCAAACAATCTTACGGAAAGAAAAAAAAACGAAGACCCAAGGGCATTTTGGACGGTACACGTGGCTTCCCACTGGTAGCACATTCTGGATCAAGGGGTCGAAAGGGCAGCATCTAAATGCAAACTTTAAATGAGTATTGGCCTCTCTCATTAGGGTGTACAACACCACAGGGACTTCCAGGCTTAATAACCAGGATGGGGTTTCTATTACTTTGTGTCCCTGCAGCAGGACAGACAACCCTATAATACATCCACCTAAATTACAATACATTAATAAAAGGGACCGGCTTGGAAAAAACATTAATGCTGTGTCCTGTTAAGTAAAAAAAGAATGTGTGCGTGTATTAATAACATAAGTGTTGTTATTATGTTGTCAGGCTATCCTTCAGACAGTGCTGAGAATACTGCTGTGGTCAGGGGCCAGTACACAGAAAACGGTACAAAAACATCTGTTAGATTACGGCCACCGATAATCAAAACTACCGGCAAATTACTGCATCTTATCGTTGGCAATTAACAAAATACGGAACTTCTCAAACACCCTCCGGCTGTCTTTTTTCTCTTCCTGTCTCTGCCTCTCTCTCTCTCTCTCTCTCTCATTTGAGGGACTGGTTAAACATATGTACTCCCTTATGTCAGGGAATGCCTGTTGTAGTCAATGCCCATTGAAGGAAGCTATTTTGCCAAATGCCAAAGCCATTGAGTTGCTTCATATCCTGTCAGATAAGGAGCCACAAAGGGCTCTCTTTTTTTTTCTTCCAGCTCCTAAGCCATTCTTAGCATCTCAACATCCTCCTCTCTTCCTCCCCTTCCCCTCCTACTCCTCTTGTTAGTCGATAAAGAGCGTTGTAATGTCAGGAAGGACACACATTCCTCAAGCTGTACTCACAGATCTCTGAGGAGCAAGGGGTTAGGTTCTACGCAATGCATCTCACAGATCAGAGAGTGGGAGATGGGGAAGGGGTAAAAGAGCGAGATGAGAGGAAAAGCAAAAGAGATTTCAAGGGGAGCAGAGGAGCTTAGTTTGGAAAGGCATGTAGTAAACAAAAAGAAAAATAAGATGGCAGGTCAAAAACAAGGGAAAACACTGAGTGATAGAAAAGTTAAATGGAAGTGGCAAATCTGGCCACGGCAACAATTATAGACCCGGAGCACAAATTCCAAAATTACCCACAATATAGTTCGGACATACGCGAGTCAGCAATTAGTTATGTTTTTCGAATGAGTCCGCGATTCGTATGTGAAAATGATAGTTTCAAGGAGCCGAATTTGGTAAAGTGCTGAATTGTATATCCCAGAGCTCCTGCCCGAAATCCAAGTACGTAGGCTATGTGGTTACACGGCGGGAGTCGACAGTAGCAACATTTTTAAGTACATTAATTTGATTGTAAATTACATGCAGAGCACAACAAAAAAGCTTCTGTATTTCCAACCAGGCAGCGTCTCAAATCCTCCATTGTGGCGAGATTTGGACGTCTCCTAAGTTGAATGCTCCATAAAAAAGCAGGCTTGGTACTCAGCCCCAAACCATTAGAAGTGAACTAAAGCAGTCGACGTGGTGCACAGGCGTTAATTGCCCAACTGCCTGTAACCCTTTCTATAAATTCTTCTTTATTTCTGTTTTTGTAAACAAGGTTGTTTGGAAGGGATTGTAAACACCTGTGTTCTGGGAAATATGACTAGAGCAATTGGATGCTCTGAAATCTGTCTCTGGCTGATAAGTGTATAACACTGCTAGCATGCCAAAAGGCTTACTGATCTGTTATCATACAGAGGGTTTTGTATCCCCTTTATCTTTAAACCAAGTCCTCCTCTATTTCAGCCCCCACCTATTGAAACTGGTCTTTAAACCTTTGCCACATGCTACTGTCTTAATTGACCCAGCAGGTCCGTTTCTGTGCATTCAGAGCAATTCTAAAACACTGTTTAATTTATACCTAGAATAAGGCACACGTCCTATTGCATATTATTGCACTCACTTTGGCCATCATCATTTGTACACTTCTGTGCAAATCTTTAGTTCCACTCATTCTCATTCCTGCCAACTTTTAGGAATACGATTTTTGCAATCCGTATCTGGCCACAATGTCTATATTTTTTTATATTAACTTATTTTCAATTTGTCAACATGTGGTATTTAAATTGCGTTATCACTTGCTGACTGCACAGAAAATGCTTCTATATGTAGCGCTACCAAAAACAGCATTACATATGAAGCCTCTCCAGTTTGGCTCCTATCAAAATGGCTGGGATGCCTGTGGCTTTGTGATTAAGCTGTTGCAAACCACACAGCCCAGGGAGAGTAAACCCAACATTTAAACCAAAACCCAGAGACAGGCAGCCTGGGCAACAACAGTGGCATATTAGTAATTACCCCAAGACAAAATGTCCGTCATTTGTGTGTAACCCACATTCAGGCAATTTGGTTTCTCAGCACATGGAATTAAGTCTGGGAGGCTTGAGGGGTTTGGGGGAGTATTATACAGCCATTTGACAGTCCAGAATTGTCATGAATTATTAAGATAACTTGCTGTAGTTGCACATACTTAGACATACTTTTTTTGTACAGAAGCATAGACCTGGATAACCCACTCATTATTTGACCCCCGGGTCAACAACACAGATGAGGGCCAGGGTTTTTCCTCGGTCTGG
This sequence comes from Percopsis transmontana, assembly GCA_025447815.1. Taxonomy (NCBI): domain Eukaryota; kingdom Metazoa; phylum Chordata; class Actinopteri; order Percopsiformes; family Percopsidae; genus Percopsis; species Percopsis transmontana. Next base: position 2,633,713 of record JAOEHI010000007.1, on the reverse strand, counting down.
CACTGCTTGTCTTAGGTATGAAAGGTGGAACGTGGGTTGCAATGCCGGGGTTTCGATAAAAGAATCTCATTGGTTATGAAAATGCAGAAGAAAATGCATTATGCTTTATTAGGAGATTGAATAGAAGTAATCCTATAAAGTATCCTATGAATAGCAATGACCCGATATTTTCCTGTGACCATTGATCAAGCCTAATGGTAAATGTCTTATTCTTTGGTATGACTCTGTCAGGAGTGGAACTCGCAACCTCTATTCTAAGGTCAGGAAGGGTGCCAAAATGGTGCCACCCATTCCGTATGTCTAGACATTATGGAAGAGAGTATGGAAAGATAAAAGAACCATACAAGGATATTATTTTTAAAATTGCAGTAACACGAATTTAAGCATATTTGAGGGTTTAGAGAGTAGTATGTTATTTGGCTCAGTTTTTAAAGATGCAAAAATGTTTTATATTTTTCACTATGCTGACATACAGTTATTCAAACAACATGATTGTCATGAATTAATGAAATGAAACTAGAAATTATATGTGCTTTTTTACCAAACTGATAACAATTTGGTTGCTTACATAAGGCAACTTTGGCGCTGTGGCATGTTCACATTAGTTACTTATAATAAAGTAAAATAAAGTATAACTGTTGCATAGATGTGTGTTGCATAGATGGAGGGATATCTACAGTATGACTAAATCTACATCTATCCATATCATATCGTGAATTCCTTTACAGACTTGCTATTTATAATTCCAATTTTTGTTGTTATTAACTGAAAAATGTGTTTATCTTTTCAGTGTCTCTGGACTTCAAAGTCAAGATGAATTAGATAGTAACAGCAGCATCTGTTACTTAACAAGTCCACGTGAATCCCTTTGTGACCTTGTCTAGAAGGGAAGAGAACCAATCTGTATGGCAAGTGCTTCCATATGGACACAAAGAGCAGAGTCACATTCTTGTGGAAATGAAACGTCGTCCTTTAATCTAGGAGACATAATCAATAAATGATAAGGCTTCTTGCCGCAGGACACAGCAGCAGTTTGAAGACTACTAAGGACAAGATTAAGTTGGGATTGTGTGTGTGTTGCGGGGGGGGGTTGAATGTTGAATTAAAACATTATGCATGAGGACTGGGGTCAGTTGCCTACAAATCATGGGTTCCTATCAGATTCTTAAATCACTTCCTCTGAGCTAAGCTGAGTCGTATTTAAGTGATCATTGTTTTATCTGGAGAGAATGTAATTTGAGTTGTAAAGAAGCCAAGCCTGCATCTCTACAGAAAACTGTGGTTCGTTTTGAATAAGATAGATGCATCACATTGTACTACTCAGAACAGAGTGTATACTTGTAAACCAAGACAATCTCAGACATTTGAAGTCAAAGCCTTAAAGACAAACATGCAGTTTCTAATGATAATAATTGTACTTTTCAGAAAAACTGGATTAGATTGAAGGGTTTTGGTTGGATTAAATTAGATTCGATTATTTAAATTTACAGCATTTTTTTATTAGATGGAGAACATGATGAATTTGTGCAAGATTACTTGGACTATGTTGCTAGTTTTAAGACCATCATCATTTTATTTCATGAAGGCATGATAAACATTTAAATCAGACACAACAAGCATGAAAATGTTGGGATAAATTCATTGCTTGCGAGTTTAGAATGATCAAAATTTTCATTTCCTCAGCCAGCCTTCCCAATTCCCAGCCAACACTCTTTCATTGAGTCCAAAATATGGATTATAAGATATAAGACAAATGGTTGTATGAAAAATGCTTTACTTGCTGGCAGTTTCTTTTTGACATTTGTGGTAAATACCAACAACGATATTAGTTCCTTTTAACACCGGACAAATGCATAAGGAAAGGATGTTGTCCATGATATACTTGAATCCTGCCTGCATTGTGTGTGTGTTTATGTGTGTGTGATTTATACCTATCTCTTCATGTCAGCTGGGAGAGTGACAGTAATGTGGCATTTCCCACCCACAACGGCAGAACACACACAGTCTGCAACCTCAACGCGGCATGTTGTGGTGATGGGATGTTCTCAATCACTTTCCTTTCCCACAGTGCAGACAGCGATCAGGATATGAGCCCGTGAATGCTGAAACCAATGGGTGTCCCTTGATGAAACATGGGGTCTTGATTCTTCCATGTTTTATGCAGTGATTTCCCAGAGATGCAGCATCATAATCACTACCTTACTCTAAGGCTGTGATGTTAGGCAAATAGAATGTTGTAAATCCCCTCACCAGGTGTAACGTATGGACCCATATCTGAATTTAAAAGATTTCTTTCTGGCAGCCTAAAATAAATTTCCCATGGGGACAATATGGCGTATCATATTGTATTTTATCATATAGTCTGTCACTTACAAATAAATTGTATATTGTGTCGACGTTGAAATGTACACAGGCTTAGCGGTAAATGTTTGGAAAAGGAGGTGAATAGAAGAGGCACTGCATCCTCCTGAGGTGTCGGCGGGGAAAGGTGAACTTGACCGCTGTGTTCATTTACATTCATTGAATGTATCCTTTTCTCCACTCATCTGAGGCCCTTCAGATGCTGGTGTGAACAAATCAACATTTAGATAGTGTACTAATGTGCTGGGAATGAGCCTTTGTGGAGAGCCATCTTTGATTTTACCTCCTGCCTCTCACAGTGTCCCCCCAGCTTAGCCCCTCCAGCGGGGCAAGACAATCCACCCCATTTACCCCTCGCTGAGTTCAAAGCTCTCTGAGTCCCCGTTTGCACCCGAAGCATCTTTGTAAAGTCCCTTATACAAATCAGAATGTCCATCAGAATCTTTCTTTTGTTGGGTTAAAGGCAGTCGTTTTCAAAGGAAAAACAAACAGGGACATTAAGACACTGGGGCGAGGAAGGAGATGTGAGGGGCGGGGGGGATGGGGGGGCTGCAATAAAGGCAGAAGAGGGGGGCTGAGGGTCTAGCAGTCCAGATTAGGGCCTGATGACTCTTAATGGGACAATAGAGGAACCGCTGGGGCCATTACTGTGACATTGTCTAATAGGATCCTGTCCCACGGAGTGAGGGGAGGACATTAAACTAGCTCTTGGGCTTTTGACACATCTGCTTACGACTGGACCACTTGAGTAGCGATATTGTACAGTGGTCCAATTGGGTGGGGGGGTCAAGAAGGAGAGGCAAGACTTTCACCGTTTAATTTCCCTAACCCTGTTGGGGAGCGGTGCTCATAGACATCCATTTAAGGGGCACTTGCGTCTGTCTCCTGTGAGCATGATGGATTAGGCATGGTCAGCGGCAGTACCCACTGATGACTGACGCTCAACGCAGCCATCTGCCAAGCACCGCCAATATGGAGTGGTGGCTCTCCAAAAATGCAAGGCTTTGGAGCGTATTGGGTGTCAGGGGATCTGCTATTGAATCAGCTGTTCTTATTGATGGCGACCCTATAATCCAGCCAACATTATATAACGGCACGACTGTATTTTCAATGGAAAGTGACTCTCTCAGTCAGTTTTATATATATATATATACATGGTATATTTTTTTTTTCACTTTTTGCTTTTCTGAAAGCCTTGTAAACAGTGAGTAAATGATATGTGTGCAGCAGCATTTTAAATGTGGTTGTGGCTAAGGCAGGCTTTTCACAGCAGGTAGGAGCCCAGCCAACTCTGGCCTTGGCCCTAGCAAAAGCTCCAGCCTGCCAGCAACATGGTTCTTGACCAACTATAATGTAAAGTAGGCATTTTTATCCTCTGCAGTCTCTAATTCTGCCCCCACCCCCCACCACCACCACCACCACCACCACCGGTGCATCTGTCCGCTCCCTGTCCGTACGGCGGAGGGGGCAGACTTCACATATTGGCTTATTCTTTGTATAAGCAGTGTTGATTGTCTGTTTGTACTGAATCGGTATACCAGCTGTTGAGGCACAGGGGTTTATGGTTGGGAGAGAGTAACCCCACCTGATAAATGGGACACCCGCCACAAACCTCATCTACAGCTACACTATAATGAGTTCCAGTTTTATTATTTTTTACAGCCTCAATAGTGGCACAACATGGCACAACTACACCAATACCTTTGATTATATATTGATTGATTGATTTTAATGAGGTGTTGCTTATGGGCTTCTCATACAATATAATACGACTAGCTTCACATTTAGCCCAACTCACTAACCTTGCATTGTATGTCCTGATACCCTTACAGTAACATCAAAGCCACAGAATCCCATTCATATGGTGAAATGGAACACAAATGTGGTATGACATCATCAAAGTGGGACCTGAAACCACAGTGTAGGTGTCAGACACAGATGGAGGGAACACCAAGATGGATCAAACCAGTCACCTCCGATGGGGCCTTTCTGGGAAAGTGAGCCCATGTTCAGCGCATTATCCCCAGGGTAGCGATTTGGAGGGATGCGGTGGGCCTCATGTTGGCCATATGGGCAGCCCTGCCCGCATTGAAAAGGTTTCAGAAACATGAATGTGTTTGTTTTAAATTCCATTCATATATGTGTTGTCACTCAGTATAAAGGTGTGTATTCCAAAGATAGAGGGTGTGTTTGTTTCTGTGAAAGAGAGAGAGAGAAGTCATAAATGAAAAGAATCATCAACAATGAATCACCGTTGGAACGTAACATAACACCCAATCAAAGTGCAGTACGCCATCAGCGCACTGTATAAAAGCCTTGTTTCCCCTGTTTTGTCGACATCACCAATAAGTTAGATCACTGGGGCTTACCCGTTTTCAGGTTGCATTCATACACAAAACGCATTGTCCTGAATGAGTTGTGCTTTTGTTTAATTGTTATTTCCCAGGGAAAGGGAGATTTCCCCTTATTGCTCAATCAGGCAGATCATCATTGCAAGTGACACACAAAGATGAATAGAGTGCATTGTGCCATTTTTTTCTATTAAGCAAACAGTGCCAGCACCCAAATGTTTGCCACCTCCCAGTAAAGTTGTGTTTTCTTAAGTTGTGTTTTCTTTGGTTTGGATGTGAATCTTCATTCCAGAAATAAGCAATTGCCAAAGTGACAAAATACTATGCATTACCTATGTGTACATATCTCCCTGCCCTTTTATCTGGCCTAGTTTCCGTTGCGTTGTTTGTTTACTTAGATCAATCTATCAAGGGCATTTGACAGCCCTGCTACAATAAATGGGAAGACACGCCATGTACTCGAGGAGAGAAGAGGTTTATTGTAATGCTCAGATCTTGAAACGAGATAGCATATTTTGTTGCATCTCCTAAAACAAACAAGTGCTGTTTTATTGCCTTTGAAGTGTTACCGTAACGTCACCCGCTAAATATGGATAAAGGAACATCTTTGTTTTGTATTGTTTGTGTTTCCAGACTTAAGGATATGCTAATGTGAAATGTGTGTGTAATTCGCACACACTGGGACTGAAAGCCACAGACTCACAACGATGATCTGGGTGTTAGAAGCGATAAGTAGTATTTTATGACATACTGTATACTACCAGTTGTGCATTTCGTGCTAAGACGGGAATGAATGCTGAGGTGAAAACATTTTCAGTTTTCCCCTTTTCAATATAGCACAGCATCTAACTATTCAAAGGCTGCAGTTAATGCAAAGTCACTAATGCTGATTCACTCTGGTATGACAACACCGAACGCTGTTGGTTGGGATAACATTGTGTGGGTGAATGTCATTACAAAGTTCTCACGCCCTAGATCCACCGATTCACAGATTTGAGTGTGTGTTTACATGCGTGTGTATTTGTGAATGTGTAGATGTCGGGGTACATACAATACATAATGTTTCTCAGCATGCCAGTGCGTGCACGCGAGTGTGTGCGTGTCTGCCACCATGTGTTTAAGCTGTACTGTATGTCTTTATGGCTGTGTGTGCGTCTGTGGGTTCTGCTGTTGTTGTCATTCTTGTTTCTCCAGCAGCAACTAAATGTATACACACACACATACACACACACACACACACACGCTAGCCTTGCCTGAATTGGGGCACATGCCTGTGGCCTGTGTAAGGCTGTGGTTGGTGTAACGAGTGGCTCTTACCAACACAGATTCCAGGACCCCCGCAAACATGACTTGGCTAAAGCCACACAGTATTGCACTGCTGACAATACTGCCATTACGCTTAATTACACCAGGGGAATGGGCAATATTAAATTCCATCAACGCATTATGCGTTTTTTCCATCTGTCTGTCTGCCTGTCAATCAATCTTTCAAAGTAAACTGCGTTTTCCTTCTACATGGTGGTAAGCAGTAAGGGTTATATTTTATACTGTACACACAGATGATGGTGTTGTCTTGGTTAGTCAGATATCAAGAGTGGCTTTTGCTCCTTTTAATCTGACGTGAGAATCGAGCAAAAAGTACAGTTATTACTTCGCCATCTTCTAATCTTAAAGGGCCTAATTACAGGCACCAAGGTGTATCTGGGTGTATTTATAGCCTACATATTAGAGCACATCCATTGCACAAGAGGCAGAAAATGTGGCATGCTGTGCAATTGGAGCAACTGAGAATGGAGATGTTTTTTTTCCTTTGGCGTTGCATCACGAAAATTCATAGTCCCGCGGTACACCTCATTTCTTGATGCCTTGTGTAGATTGAGTAATATGAAGTAATAAGAGGCTTTAGCTTGGATAGCTAGCTATCTGCACCACTTCAGATGAAGGCAGAGAGGTTATAATTAGAAACTAGCCAGGAACACCAAAGGGTTAGGTGGCAACACTCACCAGCACACCTCTGATACTTAGTTATTACCTCTTGGCAGTAATAATATCATATATGGCAGCATCCTGTTCAACACAATGTATAGAGTAGGCTACTGCCTTTAGCATCAGATCTGATACACATGCAGGCCATGGTTTACCAAAGCTCCTGTAATGGTTCATAAAAGCTGTATCTTTACCGTAGTAAGGTTGATTTTTCTACTGGTACACAGAGCATGTGACGGTGAGAGCGTGCACATGTGTTCCTATTCAAGGCTCCACAGTTGTGTGTAGTATGAACAGCAGCATCCTCGAGCCAAACATTTAAACCGTCTACCCGGGCCTCAACCGCCAATTTGTGAAGCCTGGGCTCGCAGACCACCAAGCAAAAGGGATGGTAGCTATTTGTCATTTGAAAGTGAGCCATTTCTAACCCTTATTTTGTTATCAGTGAATATCAAGGCTACTGTTAATATCTGAGTTAATTGTTATAGCAGTCAATTTCTTCTCACAGCCCTCTGACTTAGAGCAACTTTTTTTTTAAGAATTTCTTTTGACATGAGCACCCGTTTCCAAAAAAGAGAGAGACGAAATGTAAGATTATCAGAAGGGTGTTTAATAAAACAAATATATTCACATTTCTATACAATGTAACTTAAAAATATAGATATTTACATAGTATATAACAATATATTGTGTACACATTTACAATATTGGAAACATGCCATGCATCACCGTGTCTTTTATAATACCGGTGTTGACAGAATTCAATATTTCAGTTAAGTGCCACCTCCAGGACGATATTTACAATACAGTAATTTACTGCAATAACTGAGGCCTTAAGTTCCATAAAAAGAGAAACAAAACTGCTCTGCCATTATTTTTCCGACGACGCAAAAGGATCTGTCCCGAGACCTATGAAATGTCACCCCACTTCCGACTCGTCGTCTGTCGTCCGGGGGGGGGGGGTATAGACCGTCTTTACACTCCTGCGTCCCGCCGGGCGTATCACCTTTCACAGGAATCATGCAGATACTCCCCGGGTGCTGTGTTTGTGTCAGCGACTCTGGCAGGAAGGAATGTTCTGGGTGTTTGATGTGTGTGTCCGCATCTCTAATGTGTGTGTGTAAGAGTGTTTTTGTCTATCGCTGAGGTTCCGTGCGCGTGCGTGCGTGCGTGTGCGTGTGTGTGTGTGTCAGCGTCTCTGGCAGATGTGTAGGTTCCGGGCCGCGGTCCTGCTGACGCCGTGCTCTCGCTGCCCTCTCTCGGGGCGACAGGCCAGAGCCTCCCCGCAGTCGCAGCGCTGGAACAGCTCCAGGCCGTGGGTCCCTTTCCGGCGGTGGCGCGTGCACACCTGGCCCTCGCTCAGCACCGGCTTGCAGATGCGGGACCAGAAGTGGCGGGCACAGCACAGGCCGTCGCCGCAGTCGGCGGATCTCAGACAGGTGTCGCCTTCCTGACCTGATGGAGGAAGGGAGGGGGGGGGGGGATATTTGGTCATCTTAGAAGGATTTGACAAGTGCTTAAACTAGACGGGAGTATTCTGCCGCAAAGGTGTAGAAATAGCCTCATATTCCCCCGAAAACACAACACGCATACTGTACCTTTAATGGAGTGATGTTGTTGGCTGTGGCCCGGGGACGGCCTCTTAACATGGTGCTCCATGGTGTTGTTGTGTTTGTGCCAGCCACTGACTGTGACTGCCTCTATACCTTCCATGTCATTTGCTTGGCATACACCTAGAGGAGACAAAAAACAAAACCATATGTAGTGTAATAGAAGTTGTTATATGATATATTTCTTAAACTAGCCAAACAGATAGAAAAGCCCTATGAGCTGGCCCTGTGATACTAATCCAAATTCTGTATTTTTACTTAATCACAGGCTGACAGCTGGTTATTGCTGCTCACCGTTGCTACAGCGGTTTCCAGGACAGCACATTGAGTCCCGCGCGCATCTCTTCCTACTCTTCCGGCAGGGGAGGCACGCGCCTCGGGCGTCGTTGCAGAATTCATCAACGCTGCACTCTTCATCATCTGTGCAAACACTTGACTGAAAAGAAAAAAAAACGTGTGATTCATATTGTAAAATTACTGAAAAGTAACAGCTGCAACCTTTACATTAGTTATAGACCCAATTTTAAATATTACGCATCTTGAGAGATGTATTTACCTGCAAGGTGTCCACGGGTGATTTGTGTCCCGCGCCCCCAGATGGTGAGGTGCGTGGACTCGGACTGACCGAGTCATCGGGTTTGACACCGCCGCCACCGGGCAGGTTTTTAATGGCGTTTGAATTCATCAAAACTGTCCCAGCGTAAACATCCCCAAAGTATCCAAACAGTGTGAGGTACACAGCCATAAAGCGACGCGTTGATGGGAAATGCATGATTGTTGTTCCTTCAGTTCGTCTGCGGTCTCTCGTGAATAAAAGTCAAAATCCGTTTCTTCTGGGAAAATTCGTGTGATAAAGTCCAGTGCAGTCTTGGAGCTTGCATCGAAGTTCCTTTGAATTTTACGGCGCGGCGCTTGGAGGGCTCCTGACTCAGAGCTCTGGGATGTTCTCTTTATACACGTGGACCTGTTTGTCTTCCCGCCCCTCGTTGTGCACAACAAAGGCGGAGGGGTGGAATTTCAAAGGCGCCTAAACCAGAGTACGGATACGGAAACGCAACGGCCGTCTATTCTGCGTGCCGGAGTTGTTTTTCAAAATGCTTGACAATACTAATGACTAAGTCTGACGAGGCGCAAATGCGCCTGACATTCTTTGCGAGCTTGAAGAATATGTCATGAGAATATTGACCCAATTATTCTAGTCAATGGAATACCATTCCTTTTAGCACTTATTTTATGGCCATTTAAGATTTATATGCTATATTATTTTTTAACAAGGTTTGAGTGTATGTAGATCTCATATAAAAGTTATAGAATATTGGACATACAGTGCTCTGCACAATAATAATTGGTAAGTAAGAAAGGCTAAAAATATTCTAAACTGACTAGCCTACATAACCGATTTTTTTGTTGTTCCTGCGTTGTTCGATTATATCCGTGTATAATTTATTAAGTAATACATGCGCTTTATCTATATTCTACAAAATCTTTCAATTATGGCTTGCTTTTCTCCGACATTCAGATCTGTTGACATTCAAGTAGCCGTGGCCTACTACCCTTCGGCTATGTGAAGACAGTGATTGAAGTTACTTTCCGTCGATTAACTACTTCATTTGATCCCTCTGATTGCAAAGGGGGCAATTATCCTCCAAAGTGTAGTTGATTACACCAGCAGCGGACATCAATGTAGGATATGCAGACCATTAAGGGCTGTGAAAAGTTTACCGAATTAATGGACTTCCGTGGAGAGGCCTTTCAGGCTTGGCTGGCACGTCGAGATAAAAGACATCTCTGATCTAGTTTGCACTCTGACCTTTTGCGCCTGGAAACCCAATAGTAAAAAAAGCCCTTCAACTCCATCCTCACATGGACATCTATAGCGACATGATGTTTTGATACTAATAGCCAGCTCATCTCTAATTATGAGAAGTATCACAGGCTCTTACCGGCTTTTAGTAAAGCATACGCGATGTTCTTTCGGAATGGAGATCGTTGCACAGCATGACTAGATCAATACATTACAGCTGGCTTGCAGGTGCCAGTGCGCGATGGAAGTCGTCACTTTGGCTTTTCAATCAGGACACCTTGGCAATAGGACGTCACCGAGTGACCGCGTGTGTTTGTGGAAGCATGGGTGAGAGGCTTGTTAGACGCCTGACAACTACCGTGTAGTACTTTACGCGTTTAAATTGCTGTATATCTTTTGAAGTAGAGCTTTTATCTACACTTTACTAAATGTTGGTGTTGGTAAGGTGAGCTCCTTTGATGCACTTTGATCTTCTTTGATCTTCGAGAAGTGTCACCCTGTTGTTACGGATGAAGCCATTTCCCTGTCCCCAAACAGATTTGCTGTGCGAATAACATTGAAACTAGAAGACTTAATTTACATTTACCAGGAGTCATTTGCATCAATAATTAAGATTAGATAAAATCTATATGACAAACAATAGCCTATGTTGAGATGACAATTATATACTAAGAGACATTTCGGTAAAGGAAGTTCTCAGGCTGACCTTTATCGCCCTCATGTGGCAAACAAAGCTAATTACAACATCATGACCTAGTATTGTTGTGGCTGGTGTTAAAGCTGCTGTAGGTAGGATTTGAGAGCTGCAATGAGAGCTAGCTCAAAAAGAAGGAAAGAGAGTGAGATGTTGAAAATCAACAACCAAAAAACCCACCCCCTCCTCCTTTGCTCCCTCCCTCTGGAGCCCATTAGTCTGCTGTAGCTGTGTGTGCACATTAATGTGATTGACAGGCAAGGTAGATTTGCTGGAACAATCAGGGAAAGGAGGCCTTGATTGGTCTGAAATCTCCAGGCGCCTGACAAAATCTAAATCGACTTATATAAAAGCAGGGGCTAACAAAAATTACAGATATTCTTACAGAGCATTTGACTCACTGATAGCTGGCGAAAGTCTATGGCATTTCTTTAAAAAAATAAAAGGATACTAAATATGTAGCTGGACAATCCTACCTACAGCACCTTTAGTGAAGCATATCATAAAAATAAGCAAGACACAAACCACTCAAAAGTATTGTTTTTTACTCTATTGTTTCAAAAAACTTTACACTAGGCACTCTACATATGATAACACAGAGCAAATATCAGGTCACACCAATAAGAGACCAACAAATGATTAAAAACATCAGTGATCTGAGAAGTGATGACATGAAATCGGCCCTGACCATATAGTGAAATCTGTGTGCTACATCTGAAACGTTTTCCTCCTTGCATGATGAAGTTGATGCATGATGAGGAAATGCAGTACAGCAGAGCTCAGCTTTACCCGATCCAAATCCTTTCATGATTAAACAATGTTTAAATAAAACTAATATCTGCACTGGCTATGAATGATATTATGATTAATACTAGCATTATCTTAAAGATTGTCAGCTACACAATAATTCAGTTTCATATGAATTTAAGATGGTTGAGCACTGCAAGTCATTCTTGCCATCTCTAAATGATGAAATTGTAAAACGGATAGAGGATTGATCATTCATTTTCTGTATTATTGTCAGTCGCGAGTCCCAACCATCCATTGCGCGAACAGGTCAATGCAGCACTTTTATGTGGATTATAATAGATTCTATATAATATGTTATTTTACATTGCACAGAAATAGCTGTGACAGAAATCATCTGTAAACAGGAAGATTTCAAGGACACTTCTGACAATGACTAAAAATTCTCTTTTCATTGTGGTTAATGTATTTATTAGATATAACAAAGGATGTGAAGCAGCGATCTAAGAGGACACAGTTCTGAGGTGTATATTTCATCATGCAGCATTTAAAAGGTGATGATGTTGTTTATTTTGTATGCCATTGAATTAAGGCACTTACATTGTTCTACTTATACGCTCTGGCTGTCAGTCAGTGGACCCAATGTGAAAGATTATGAACCCGGATGACATTTTAGGACAAACGCTAGTGGACAGGGTTGCTAGCTTGCTAGCGGACACGGTTGAGGGTGTTCACACAACATCTGCTTTGGTCATTTACCACCTGCCTCTAGATGTTTTTCCACTGTCTTTCAGATGGATGAGTTTGTTCGATGAAAAATAGTGATGAATGTTGCTTGTCTCTAGAAGAACACGATAGTGAATTGATCATGGATGCCAAACTGTATAGGAGCATGATGGGGCCTATCATGGCGTCAACACCCAGCATAATCATAAAATCATTTTCAGTTAAGTTTACAACCTGACAAAATCATCATATTTTCTGAAGGAAAATATCAAGAAAAAAAAGTAACCAAGCACAATTATCTTCTCTTATCATACAGAAATAATAACCAATGCATCTTGTATGACCTTTCAATGATATGATTTCAATGAAGTACAGCAGCACCAAAGTCACTGAAACCATGTTCAAAGTCTTGTCCAAACTATACAGACTGAGACTTTCTGTTTTGGTTAGTAAGGTAGCGGCATTTGGATGATTTCAACACAAAATCGCAGGTACAAAGGCATTCATTCATATGTCAGATGTGAAGCATAGTCCATCGGTGCACAGCTGAAAAAACCGGAGAAAAACAACTTCGGATGCGTTTTGACTTAACCTATTCCCTGATGCTTAAAATAAAAGCAAGTTAAAGCCTTGCTGTTTTTCTCTCTATAATCTTAAGTGCTAAATGACAACTGCTCCCTTGAAGACTTTTTAGTCAGATTCATATGTAGGACTGCCTACTCAAAGAGTATTTATTCTATTCTTTTCACTGAATGACTGTATTTGTGCTTTTTAAGTTAAGTAACCTTAATATACAGTGTATTAAGTATTTGATTTTAGACTTGCATGTGTGAGAATGTAAATTCAAATAAATGAGTACCATACATATAACATATGGATGTCTCAAAGCAAACATAAGAATATCAAACATTCAGGTTGGTCTTGAGGACTTGATACCTATTTGAGCTGCATTCGCCTGTGGTTACATCTCATTCCCCCGCGATGGGGAGAACAAACTACCGCTAGCAGCTGCACATTTAACACCATGACCGGCCAGTTACATCTTACAGACGGAGAGGAAACTCACGGTGGGAAATTCACCCTACATTCCCAACCTCTCAAGAGCAACATAATTAACAACAGAAACATTACTCCTAATCCCACAACAGTCCACCATCATTATTTTAGAACTCTTAATATCATAGACCTTTATTTAGAATAGATAGGCTACTGCTATACTGTATACCCACCCGCTAAATATTTTTTCCGCAGAATAGGAAAACCTGCCTTTGTTTATTAATGAGAATGACGTGAGTCTGTCTGTGTATGTGTGTGTTTGTGTGTGTGCATATATGTGCATGAGTTTCTGTGTGTCCCAGCACGTTCTTTGCCTTTGCCTTTTAAGGTGAGACAGCACTACGGGAGTACCGCAGCACTCCTGTGAAAAACGTTAGTTCCACAGTGTAGTGAAGGCATGTCGGTGACCCAGAGGGCTTGCTGTCCAGCTCTGCATCTTCTTTTTCCCGTATGCTGTCCTACATTTCCAATACAGTCTTAACAACACAGCTGTGTCCTGAGGACTGGCCTCCTGCAGCCAACAAAAGAAGCGCTTCATTTAAGTGTTTTTTTTTTTTTTTTGGGGGGGGGGGGGCAGCCCCTCTGTTCTTGGGTGAAAAATTAACCTCACAAGACCTGAGTTGAACCAGACATATAGTCTGAACAAGCCCTCCTGCTCGGCCAATCACACGCTGGCTGACTCTCATTCCCCACAAGAGCCCCCCCCCCTCATATTTCTTAGTCTGTCTTTTTTACCACAAAATGCATTTACCTCAAACTAAAAATAGAGCAGAAAAAGCTTTAGTCTGTGCACAGCCAACTGGGACCTCCCCTGTGCACAACAGGCTGTGCCTCAGCGCATGTTTGCTGCCTGCTCTACATGGCTGAATGGGGCCCCACTTGCTCAGAGGGGTGTCTGCTGTGTCTCAGCCAGGTTCAGAGCCAGTACAAGTGCTCAACAGCAATTTTACTGTGGCTGATGAGGCATGGCAAGGTATTGGTTACCCATCAACCCTTATTGACTAAATGTCGTGGCATGGTGTTTTTGTATAGAATGGAGGTGTGTTCTTTTGAGAGCTTCCGTTAACCTCAGCCTCAGTTGTCACTTTCAAATCAGAATTCACCAGCTGGACTAGTTAAACCCTGGCCCACACACAATATGTGCACTGCAGCCAGGCCAGGCTCAAAATCCACCAGTCCTACGGCTCCCCACCTTTTTTGACTCTTTTCATAACCCCATACACAGAGGTTATGACCACTTGTGTGCTGTATGTGTCAAAAAAGTGCAATTGATACTACATATCATTATTTCAAAATCTTCAAATTATCCATGAGAAGAATATCAAAACCCCCACTACTGAACCAACCAAACTCGCCCATTTCCATGGTGACATGTGGTTCCAGCTACACTGCAAAAAAAAAAAAAGAACACGTAATCATCACAGTATAACACCAAGTCAATTAAACCTCAGGGATATCAATCTGTCCAGTTAGGAAGCATAAGCAATTGTGACTCAATTTGGGAGTATGCAGCATTACGTTCACCACTGCGTCTCCAGGCACTTTAACGTCTGTCACATGTGCTCAGTGTGAACATGCTCTCATCTGTGAAGAAGAACGGGGCGCCAATGGCGACCTGCCAACTCTGGTGTTCTCTGGCGAATGCCAATCGAGCTGCATGGTGCTGGGCTGTGAGCACAGGTCCCACTAGAGGACATCGGGCCCTCATGCCACCCTCACGGAGTCTGTTTTTAACAGTTTGGTCAGTTTGGACTTTCATTTGCACCAAAACAGGTGACATTGATTCACAATCGCTTATGCTTCCTAACTGGACAGATTGATATCCCTGAAGTTGAATTGACTTGGTGTTATACTGTGATGATTACAAGTTCCCTTCATTTTTTGAGCAGTATAGTTACTGGAAGTAGTTTCTTATCTTCTAGCTACACAGTTAGATAGTATAATGCGTGGCCGGACAGGCGTATTGATGTGGGCTAACCACAGCAGCAGGCAGGAGAGATAGAACAGCCCAGATATAGAGGAGCCTCTGCCGCATCTGCCATCAGAAACATAGACTAAACAAACCAGCTACAGCCCACCCAGACAAATATCCCCAGGGCTTTAATAGGGCCTGTTTGCCTGGCTGCCACAATCCGGCTCCCCCACCCCCCTTTGAGGCAGGAGACTGGCTTGTTGCTTTGAGAGGAAAATGAGAGTGAGAGAAAAGGTCCATAATGAGCTACGAGTTGGAGCAGGAACATAACCAGGAGGACCAGCTTGCATCTTAACATTGCCAACTAGCTAGCTAGGGGTGCGTTATCTTTTTATTTAGGCCTGTTTTTCTTTACTTAATTTCTGGAGCCCAGGATAATGAGGAGCAGTAATAATGTATTAATGTTCTTATGAGAAGATGAACTTTCCCCAGTCTTGTCTCATTGGGCGGTGTTCAGGAGAGGAGAGAGGTGGGCAAGGGGTGTTGGCGCAGAGGGGGGGGTTCTGTATAAGAGCTGTGGGAGACTGCCAGCCGGTATGTGTGCGTACTTTGTGTGTTAACGGAGGGAGTGCGGTTGCATTTGAAAGGATCTTCTGTGCTGTTTCCCAGTGGGAACGCTGATTAACGCTGAGATATTGTAGATGCACAGGGATGGTGCTTTCCATGGCGCACCCCCCGCCACCCAATCCCCAGTGTCCCAGACAGGCAGATAAACAGACAATATCAAAGGTGTGTCCTGCGCCCTGTTTGCTTGCCGCTCCGGTTCATACAACACATTAAGCTTAATTATTTAGAAAATTGAAACAAACCAAAAAAAAAGTACATTTGCTGATATTCAAATTCCACGTCATTACGTATGAAGCCAATACAAGAAAATCATGGGGAAGTGGTTGAGATGCACGATTAAAATAATTTCCCTTCGCTCCACGCTAATTCATGTGTGTGTTTCGATAATCGCCTGTCATTTCCATAAGGAAGCCATTGCGATTGTGGTGTTTGATTAGAGAACCATGCATGCAACTGTGCATCCTTAAAACGCCCCCGCGCACATTGTGGTGTGGGGCCGCAGTGGTCCAGCTTGCGGCTGCCTTTACTTGCACAGGCTTTAACCCTCAACCTAGTGGTGGGCAGCCTGTTTTTCCCCTTCATTGGCTGCCCACCAGGTTAGCTTGTTACCTGTCCCTCTAGTCGTATTTTTTTTTTGTAGTCTTTGCTCCACTAAACATGAAACGCCCTTTAAACTGCTTCGTTCCTTTGCTTCTCACTGGCAGGCGGTAAGGCGGCACCTTGTAAATCCAGGGTTTTGACTGATGTTGTTCAAGGCAGGGCTGGAAAGCCAAGCAACAGTGGAAAATACTGCTGTAATGACGGTCGAAACAAGGGACATTTCTTTATCTCTTCCAGTCTCCCTCACTGAATGTCAAAGTGTTTATCCCTCTGATAATGGCTGCTTTCGAAACAGGGTAAAAACGGGAGCCGTCTAACCGGACAGCGAGGCATCAAGTGGCGAACAAAACAATGGAAAAAGTCTAATGTATATAAATGTAATTTATAGTTATCTTATTACCCTGTGATTGTAACCAACTAAATGTGTTTAATATATGTTAAGATCGAGGGCTACATGAACTGACAGGACTACACTGACTTACACAGCTCCCGCCGGGAGAGAAGAAACAAATTTAGTTACACATATGATATCCTAAAAGGTCATTCGAAACCAATGTCTTAGAAGATGCCTTTACTCAAAAGTTATGCCTTCTGAGACACCTGTCTATTACGGCAGCGAGACAACAAGGCAACTGCCTTCCGTTTCGAATGGACCCATTGCCTCCCACGACGACGTCCCTTATGGGAGTCGACCGTTTCCCTGGTCCTTCATTGAGCAATTCTCTTTGGTTCTAAGCAGTCCCACTGGGTACCATCTCAACTAGACCCTGTAAATAGAAGGCTGTTTTCCCCTGTTCCCGCAACCACGCCCGTGTGTTTTCCCCTCAGTTTAAGCTAAGCAGGAGACAATCCTTAGGTCAATGACCTCCAGTTAGAATGAACCACTGACAACCTTTCATTAAGTATTACATTTATATCTTATTATGAGCACACCAGAGCCATAGCAGGCTAAATGATTGTGTGTGTGTTTAAAACTAGTCAGTGGTCTTGAGAGTGCTACAGGAAAGCCACTAGTCCAGCCTTTCTTATCATTACCCAATCAACGGTAGTTGGAGCCCTCTTGTTGCTGCTTTTCTCCTTCGTTTGTGCGTTTCTTTGACACTGCCCTCACGTTTGCTTGCGTGCGATTGTGCTGGTTGCCGTGGGTGACTTGGCTAGCACGGAGGCCAACCTAGAGTTTTCCCTCTCTTGTTGAAGCATAGCATTGTAGTTTAGCCTGTGACAAGTGCTCCTGCCATACCAAACATTTCTGCATTACGATTCTTACCCCAGACCAGTTAACTGACTGTTTCCAATAAACATGGAAGATTAACATCAACTAAAAGCCGAATGCTGGTAACTATTTACTATGGCTGCTGATGTTATCTCCTTCGTCATCCACTTTGACAAATAGCTGTCCAGTTTATTTCTGGTTTACTAACATTCTGTCTGGCAAACTACTACTAGAGGCATTTTGGAACCAACCACTTTCTTTGTCCTGAGATGACAGGTCTCGCTTGGAGCTGAATGTTCCATTTCAGGTGGTCATATCTGACCCCAGCCTTGGCTGACTTGTTTAACACACTTTTTCAAAAAGGAATGTGGGCTAAATTATGTCAGTTATGTTGGACCAATTTCTAAATGAGTCCAGGCCTACCCCTTCAGACAAGACAACTAACCACACAACTGGAAAAACTTGAAATGAATGATAGGGGACCTTTTTTTTTTTTTTTAAAGCAGGCACAGTCCCAAGAAGGGTGTTTGTGTGGGCACAGAGATGACACTCTTCCAGGCAACCACAGAGCAGTGGCATGTGACTGTGCGACCTTGAGGAACTCCAGAGACCACACGCATTAAAGAAGGCAAAGGGTGACACACAGCTAGAGAGGGACACGGCAGACACACCGCCACAGGCCACTTCCTCCAGGCCAGTCCGACTCTGCAGCGTGAGTCACCGGGCTGTGTCAAGGTTGCGGCCTCCCCCTCCTCCCCCACCGTCATCATCATCCTCGGTGACCTCACCATGGTTGCCATGCAGCCGTGATGGAGATTTATTGCCGCTCCCTCTTTGAATTGTCTTTTAGAGAACAGCTCTCAAACCCAGAGACGGACAGCTAGACAGACCATAGCACATGGGTTTCCGTTGGAGGTGTGTGTGTGTGAGACGAGCCAAGCCAAGATGCCGATGCAGAGACTAGTAGAGGCTTCTAACATGTAATATGGATGAAACCAGAGCCACACACAGATCAGGGACCATGCACCTATTTGGGCTAATCTCTGTCTGTGTTTGTGTGAAGATATGCTTCTGTGTTATTACTTCAACTCCCCGACGCCCCTCCCTTAGTATCTGTATTCACGCCTGTTTCACCTCTGGCCTCATTGCAGGCAGTGGGCAGCAACCGAGCATTGGCTTTTACTGCAGTATTTCACACTATGGCAGAGAATGCAAAGGACCTGATGAAACGACCATGGATCGATGGACGCCAATTACACACACACACACACACACACACACACACACACAGACACACAGACACACACACACCTAGTTTACTGACAGGTCAGTGTGTGAATGCTGCTCACGAGACTGTTTAACTGAACAATCAGCTGTTAAAACAACCACAAGCAACGCCGACTAAACATAATGGAGCATTAATGGAGATTGTGAAGGACATTTGACCAATAAATTAATGTAATCCTCTGCATTGAGTGTGTTTAACCCCCCCCCCCTCAGTTGCTATGTAATTCAGCGTATGGACGGCTCTTCTATATTTCTTCTCTCTTACTCGCTCATATGTAGGCTATATTGCTCTCTGACAGCCTCTTTGAGCTTTAAGTCTGCTTAGCAACGCTCACCCATTCTCTACCCCCACCCCCTCCGTCTCCAAGCACTGAGTCCTCACGTCTATTCTGTGATACTGAGCAACTCTTACAGAGATGCCGGTATTCCTCCATTAATGTCTGTGTGGTGGTGTGTGCATGTTGCACCACTCTCCTCTCTCACTGCATCAGCATAGGGTCTTGCATTCATCCTAAGACGTCAACCCTCTCCATATAGATATATAGATAAATGGACACAAACTCTCAAACCAACGCTGGCCTCATTCCCAGCCACTTAGGATGTATGTTTTAATGACCATTAGGTTGTCCAAAGTTCATTGCTTGTGCATGTTTTTTGCTTGCGCATTTATATCAGAATTTGTGTGTGTGAGATTGTGACAACTTTGGTAACCACCACTTTTTGGGTGACACACAAACATGTTCACACACCTACATTACCGCGTGCAAGGAACACACTGGGGCACCATAGGTACAAAACTGAGATTGCATCATAGTTGTGTTTCTGTGTAGGGTGTTACATTTTCTGTTTTAAATGTTCGAAAATTGTGTTATTGAGAGCTATTGCTCTTAATTATTTTTCATGTATTCTGTGAACATCTGTCAACTAATGATATATGTAACATTATAGCACGTGTGTCTGAGAGAGACAGCTGTGCGTTTCTGTTTGCAGCTGCTTGTTTTGTTTTCAACTTTGCATATTTGAATGGGAAGCTAGGTCAGAAATGATGTCAAATCTGGGACCAAATCTAACTGACTTGTTTTACGCAATGATTTTTAAGAGGGTCCTTCCAGACAACACAACTGACCATTACATTACAGCTCTGCTCACTTAACACTGTGGCTTCAGTAGTAGGCAGCCGGCTGGGATTCAACATTGAAACGTGGGAATGGAGCAGGTGGGAGGAACAGTTTAGAAACATTGATCAAGGATGGTTAAGAGTAGCCTTTTGTGATCGATTTTGGGATCAATTTGGGTTTTATAACCGGGTTCAAGGCGTGAACATACGTGCTTGTTTAGGGCCCCATTGGCTGTGGTGCCTCTGCTGGAGCTGTGTGGGTCATAAAATGGCTGACTGGAGCTGCAGCGGCGGTGGGGGAGCTTAACACGTTGCTGGCAGGAGTGGAAACCGTGTGTGTGTGTGT
Organism: Percopsis transmontana; assembly: GCA_025447815.1. Taxonomy (NCBI): domain Eukaryota; kingdom Metazoa; phylum Chordata; class Actinopteri; order Percopsiformes; family Percopsidae; genus Percopsis; species Percopsis transmontana. The sequence continues at coordinate 2,613,276 of JAOEHI010000007.1, read as the reverse complement.
GTGTGTGTGTGGCTTCGTGTCTAGACACCGTGCCCATGTGTCTGAGGCCTTGAGCCTAAGAAATTAACCTGTCAAGCAGATAAGGACAGGTTCTGTGTGTGTACGCAATTGTGCGTTTGTGGGTGTGTGTGACTCCACTGGCTGATGCTTATCAGTGCGTCTGTCTGTTGGTAAAGAGGGAGGAACAGGTGTGTGTGTTTGAGTGAGTGAGTCACATGTCGTCTGTCTCCTCATCTGTTGCTGACTGCCTCTCTGTTTTCTTTCCTGTGTGTGTGTGTGTGTGTGTGTGTGTGTGTGTGTGTGTGTCCACCTGCTAAACCTGTCCTCATTAAACCTGTCAGTCGCGCACAGAGGTCATTGTCAACTTTTGTGGTTTTAAGGTTAAAGTTGGAAGACGTTGCGTAATCTTCTCAGCACGAAATAAAAACAATCGAGCACCGAGAGAAAAGGTCAAAATGACCTTTGTTACTTGCAATTACGCAATCATGTTGCAGTTTTACAGTGACAAGCCCAGTGTACAGTGGATGTCCAATTTGCTAACTAAACACACTCCATATAGCTTGGCTTTAGCATGGTTTAGTTTAGTGTCTTTAGGCTTCAGTCTGAAATTAAGGCTTTAGCGCACAGGGGGATGTGCAACATTTTCAGGCAGCTCCAGGAGGCAATATAACCCAGGGAGTTGCGTCAGTGTTGCCGTGGTAATCTCTTGGGAACATCTGTTTTCTGGTGGAAAAACAATTCAGTGGATCTTTTTATTTTTCTTTATTTTGACCCCATGTCTCCCATTGGTGCCCTGTTGCTGGGTGCACTGCCCCTCCTCTTGACTCAAGAAATGGCCACGTGTACCCTCAGATACTGTAGCTGTGCCCCATCTTTACTCACGTCAAATCCCCCCATTGTGTGTCCGTGCTCCCCTTCCCACAGCCAAATAATATTAAACAGTCACACAACATTTTATAATGTAAAGAATCGTTTTTGAACTGCGGGCGTTCCAGGAATCTTTTTAGTAATTGGTGTATTCTATGGGCCGTTAATGGGAAATAGGTGTTACAGTGGACAGCGGTTGGATGCAGTACGAGCGCTGACCACTATACCAGCCAGGAAGCAAGCATCACTGGCCCTCAAAAGACAGATTATGTCTCCAGATCTCAACAAAACCACCCATGACTCACCTCTGCAGAAAAGTGCTCTCTCTCTCTCTGCCTGCCTGCCTGCGTCTCGCCTGATGATGTGTACGCTCGGCTGCAACAGAACAGGATGTGGTGGAGATTCAGACTGACGAAGCATGACAGACTGGGGGGTGTGTGAGCGAGCATGCCTTCCTCCCCTACTCCTCTGAGAGAGAGAGAGAGAGAGAGAGAGAGAGAGAGAGAGAGAGAGAGAGAGAGAGAGAGAGAGAGA
>JAOEHI010000007.1:2584081-2611775 GCA_025447815.1 Percopsis transmontana | reverse complement strand
GAAATATCCACTTTGTGGACTGCACTGGCAGTCATCCGGGAATTCACAGAACCATAGTTACCTTCGTAACTTCCGTTTAGGCAGTGAGTTGCATAGCTAGAAGTTGAAAGTAGAAAGTCTTATGTTTGCGGCCCAGCAGTTGTGCAGAAACCAACATCATTCCATATTCACCTTTACAGCTGCTGGTTGGTTTTATGACTTTTTAGGAAATTTTTTTTGGGTATTTACTTCTCAGTTACAGTTACAGTTTCAAATATTGTCTTCAAAATATTACTGAAAATCAGTGACTGAAAATAATTGGTGCCCACTCTCATTATCGAGAGTTCTCTCTATCTTGAAAACACAGTTATCAAGTTACTATTCAAGAAGCCCAATGTTGATCTTGAGGACTGTACAAATGATTGACTTTCAAAAAAATCCATCAATCCTTTCAGAAACACTAGAATAAGTAAAGTGCAACACCAACAGCTCTTAGCCAAGTAACATTTAGCTGTGGTTAGCCATCGACTATAGGGTTCTGCATCACTTCTTGCTATTGATTTTTGTGCAACCATCATTTTGGCTTTCACAGTGGTGTACTCACACTTATGATTGAATGTTAAACATCATCAGACATATTAACGATCAAAGATACACATACAGTTGTCAGTTGTAAAATACATTTTATATCAATGTGTATTTAGCTCTCATACACCACTGTCATGAAACTTGCTCTTGTTTATATTTTATTTGATATGTTTATTTGACCAGACAGTTTGCATACACCTTGGAAAATGTGTAATGTTTTTAACCTAGCCTATAAAAATACTTTATATTTTACAAATAAAAAACAAAACTACAAAGACGGCCTCAACAGTTTGTTTTAATCAATGACTGAGTGTGTGCATCTTTGTTGCAAAAAATAAAACACATTACTTTTACCTTTAAAAGCTTGGCATATTACAAAAGAAAAAAAAATATGTTACTGTAAGAGAATGACATTTCAAGTGTACAGTGCAACTAGAGGAGCCAAATTATTTTGAGAGAATTATAAAATTAGACCAGTCATCTGCTACAACAGCAACAAACAGCAATGTTTGACTCAATACTTGATCCAGGAAATGCCTCGCTAAAACAATATTCAAAATCAGTGGCCTGTAAACAGAAGTCACGTCGGTCAATATGAGTAATCTACCAACCAGGATATTAACCTCTAAATGCCACTTGTGTTAGTTTTCTCTCTTTCTTTCAAGTTTCTTTCTTTCTGTCTATCTTCAGGCAAATACCACTCACTAGAGTGGAGAAATTATAGTATCATTTATTATTGCCCACAAATGGCCCCGTGCAGCAAAGAAGAGACCTCGGGGCTTTTCTAAACAAAGAGACTATTTGACACATACCATCAGTGCAGTTAGCTGCAGTTGATTCCTGTTACTGATTCCCTCACACTCATACAGTATCATACTATATGCAAAAATCCCAGATACAACCAAGCCCATTACAAGCCTATAGTGTCTGAAATAATTACTAACAGTCTGAAATAATGCATAACAGAAGAACTATTAGCCTACAGTATTAGACAACACAGTGGGGTCATTGCAAATCATAAAGAATCAATGAGAACAGTTATCTCATAATTAGGAAACACATTATTCATTATTTTGTGTTCCATTACCATTATGGTTTTAAATGTTTTACTTTATATTTGCAGGTATGAGAAATAGGTATACATACAGTATAGTAGTTCGACATATTGATATCTAATATACTGTCACAGATGCTTATTTGAAGGCTAATTGTATCCCAATTCAACAAGATAGCCAAGCAGTTAGTGAGATTGTCATCCAACACGGGTCGGTCCTGTTTTAAACCCGTTGTGGCTATGAATATTGAACTATCGAACAGGATACCTAACTCCAATGTCAATGCAGTCGGTGAGCCTACACTTTAAAGTCACAGTAAAAAACAAGAAATTTCCCTTTGGTGGAATAATATGATATGTCAGATTAAATATTTTACTATATATCATTACTCTGTATACTTACTGCCCTGCATCACTGTGTAATGGATACTCACTGTAATTAGCACCATTATGGGCACCATTACAAAATCCTCACTAGATGGCAAATTAAATGATTGTAGCAAAGGGAACGTCTACAGTAGACTACTAGTTACTATCATCAGTATTCATACTTAAATATGTTACATTAGGCTACTAGTTGCAGGTGGGACAGTGCTTTGAATTCTCCAATATTATAACAGTTTAGATTCTATTTAACTAGTTGGGTATTTGTACAAGGTTATAAAATACTGCAGTGCAGTATTATTTGTGAATTGATTACTTAAACCATTTAATAATATAGTAATAATATTATATTACTATTATTAATATAAAAATGTGGCACTTTTATTTTGTAGCCAGCTAAACCATATATGGTTTAGGCTACTGTTCTGTCCTCGCTATACGTAAAACTGACTGAGGCTATCCAGTTAGACAGACAGTGAAGTGGACTAGCTCTATTATCATGTAGTTTCACTAGCATAGATGCTAACATACTTAGCACAATCAGAGGCACAATATAGGCTACCTGTAAATGTGCTAGCATAACATAGCGCTAGCGTCATACTAGCATACATGCTAACATACATTTTACAGCCTTCATAGCTTATCAAACGAACTAGCAACTTGCTGTAGGCCTACTTTCATCATAAAGGCTTCATAACTTAAAAATTCAAGGTTACAACACAGGATGGTAAACTTACAGGCATAGACCTTATACATAAGTATGTTGGCCAAGATTTCCCAAGCAACTTGCAATTGAACTAGAGCACAAGCTTCACATATATTCGTTGGATCAATTTTTATGAAAAAACAGATTATTTTGATCGGTGGACGCTTATGGACTAAAGGAATATAATTAATTGAGGAATGGACACATATTCTGACTTTAAAACCACTTCAAAGATAGGGAGTCTTTGAAGTGGTTCGTCTCTCCTTTTTACCATGCCGGCAAATCTAAATGAATTATACACTGGTGCTCATGGTTTCCGAAAAATGAACTGAACAATTGAATTGTGGAGAATCTAACCGATCTACGCTGTGTTGCAAGAGTTTGGCAAAAGTTTAAACATGTAGCCTGTATTTTTATGCGCGATCTAAGCATCTTGGAACTAGCTCCATACATCCAAAGAACTTCTATAAAAACCAGACCCAGCATCTAATTGAGACCGGCGTTTATTTGTATACGTGTAGCCACACCCGGCCAGTATGAGGGACCGGTGTCTATTTGGGACTCTGCTTTTATTTGAAGTTTTATGGTATGTCCAGTGGCCAGATGCACAAATGAGAGATTACCTTCCATCACATAGACCAGGGAGCCTACATCGCCCTCTTTAATAATACAGCTGTCCTTGCCATACTCAACAGGGTACATGCAGTCCACAATCTCCTGGATCTGGGACAGCTCCAGATTCTTCATGAAGTCATTATCTAAAATGGCCTCCTTGATCAGGTCTTTGGACCTGGAGAAAAAAAAGAAATAAAACCAACCAGTTAGAATGAATGTACTGGGAACATACACATTACTTTCAAGGTAATATTAAAAAAGGAAGGATGTAGCATATTAACCTTGTGTATTCCTTATATACTGTAAATACCATGGTTAAACTACAACAAATTTCCACAAATTAAAGTAAAGTTTCATCCCGATTTTATTATAATAATAATAATACATTTATTTTTTATAGCGCTTTTCTAAACACTCAAAGACACTTTACAGTTTGAGATACAAACTGACAAAACAAAACAGTCTAAACAGACAAGGTACGTAGACAAGGTTACTTAACAAACAATGAGAATGAGATGAAAATGAGAGAAACACAGGGAAAGTCTGTTAACCAGAAAATTCAAGTTTGAAGAGAGTTTTGAGGGCCTGTTTGAAGGATGATAGGGTGCTTGACTGCTTCATGTGGTCGGGGAGGGTGTTCCAGAGGGTGTGTGCAGCAGCTGAGAAGGTCGCCCCAGGTCCGGACCTTAGTCCTGATTGAACAGTGGCCTTTCAACATAACAATCTAAAATTCCAAAATGTTAAGGTATACTTACATATAGGTAAGTAGCCTTGACTTTATAGAACACTTTTAAAAGCCAAATTATGCTTGAGATTCCATAGAGTGACAGTGACATTCCACAGGTGAACAGTTACCAAGGACTGGCTGAAACATAGCATGAGGCAGTAAAGTGAAACAGGAGCCATTCAGAATTCATTCTGAATTTCAACCATGTTCTTATTTTATAATGATTTCAATCAATCAATAAAAATAAAAAAATGTAATCCCCAATATTGATTGATCAATTATTGATTGATGCATGTCATTTTGCAAAGTTAATGGATGGTTAATGGAAGTTAAGCGCTGTCTGTTAGCAACAGGTACACAAGGATTGTTGCCAAAAAAGGGGTTAACATCTCAAATTCATTCAAATGCACAGCACTGTCAGAAAGCATGAGGAGACAAAGGCATGTGATGTAGTGTGATTTCAGCAGTTAATCGAATCATCACAGACTTTTTCAGTTGAGTGTCATGAGGCCAGTTTTGAACTAGTGTCAACTTGATGAATCAGGCTAATGATATAAGGGTTAATCATAGTAGACCCTACACTCAGAGCTTGGTGAAACCAAGAGAGGATCATTCTAACCCTCAAAGAACACTGGGAAGAGATATGGGAATGGTTTGAAGTGTTGCCTGAATTTACCCAGGCTCACTCTGTGACACCTTACCCAATGTCCACATCTGGGCTTTTCTTGCATCGGGTGAGCATGTGCTAAAATGGCGTTTCTTCCACACAGACAATTTAATCCTTACAAGGGCTGCATTCAGTTCGCTTCAATGTAGCAGATGGAATAGAACACCTGACCCTGACACTGAACCAAACATACATTTTCCTTGAAAATGTTTACTATGTTCTAATGTGTTTACTTTGGCTACATTTTGTGGGCATGCTATAAACAATCACTGGCTAAAGTAACGACCGCAACCAGACTCCTGCCTGTTTTGAGTCATTCACCCCAGCACATTCAATGAATCTGGTGCATATTAAATGACAAATGTATATTAAATGTTAATCAATCAACTTGACCACTTTCAAACAATTGTTCAGATTTTCAAACACAGGTATTTCAGGTGACTGGGCCACCTGCAACCAATCAGTTATTGGTCAAAATTTTGAACACGGACCATTCTTGCTGCCGTCATCAACCTGAATTTTCTAGTCGGGCACAAACATCTTTCTAGTGAGAGTATACAGAGTGTCTAGCAGAGCCAAACAGAATGTGGAGCTTTTGACATCAAGAGGGACTCACCATGGCTAGAATCATAAAGATCTCTAAATACTTTTAATGTTATTTAACCTAATGACAGAGTAAATAGACCACGATGTTGACCTAGAGCCCACAGCCACAGAAGTGATGATCTCTGCTCTTTTCTACTGAGGTTGAGATCCCCCTTAGTGGGGTCCCTGATGACAATGTTCCACAAAGTCTTGTCCAGTGCTGCTGACTAGCCGCTTATGAAAACATCAGCCTCCCCGTTCATAGTGAGAGAAGATATATTTGCCTTGATCAAGTGAAGTTTGGCGACTAGGCAAGTTCGGCCTTCCTTAAAAGGAGAAAATATGCTCTTTTAGAGGGAAAAAGGAAAGGGGTGGCAGAAAAGAGGGAGAGGCTAAGCGAAATAAGGGGGAGAGAGAGAGAGAGACAGAGAGAGAGAGAAGTGTCTGAAACATTCCACACAACTTGTAAAATAGATAAGCATGCAAGAAAAATTATAAACTTTGAGCCAAGTCTTAAGCACTATATCACAGAAAAGGAACTTCAGTAACTGGATACTTAATAAAATAGGTGTCAAAGCTAAATGATGCAACATCTGCAAATAAAGTTGAAATATAAAGAAAAAGAAATAGCCTGAACCCAATATAACTAATCAAGAAAAACATTATTAGCAACAATTGCACCGCACTCTGATCAATAGAGGTAGGCTAATTCCTGAATCCATTCAGAGGGCTAGGTTAGAGAGGCCCTGGCCTTTAATTGTCAGTTTCTGCCTAATCTCTGCTTTATTATTTTACTGTGCATGGTTGTTATTTGTTATTATTATTATGATTATTATCATTACAGCACAGTCAATGAAGCAATAAGATGTACTTTTAAGTACACCGTGATACATAATTCCCTACACAGTATTCTCATATATAGACAATAATTCAGAAGTCATACAAACCAGGTAAATGTTTCATTTATGTAAACATCTATAATGTTGTCTGGCATTATCTTTCCACTGTAATTTGCAGATGAAAAGTCTTTCATTATAGAAAACGCACCAAATTGTCAAATGCAAAAATTTTATATTTTATTATGTTCCATATTTCATATTTGAAATTGGAGTAAAGGTTTCTTCTGGAAAAGCTATTTTTTTAACATCAAATTAAAACCCTCTCTGGAAAAATCTCTTAAAATAGTCATCCAACTGTAGCTATAGATGAGTCTGTTGTTTCCTCATGTGACAGTCATGGTCAGAATAAACTAAACAGATATGGTCTGACCAATGACTAGAATGGCTATTCTGTTGCTGCAAAACCATACCTAACTAACATGCTGATATACTGATGAGACATTTTCAGAGATTTTATAGGTTTTGGGAGATTTTATTGAACAGGTTGGAATGGAAGTAGAAGTAATTCTACTAAATATTGCCATACTCATATTATAAATAATATTAAAGCATGTGACCCACCTGTCTAAGAACCTTCCAAATCTCAATATCTCAATCTCAACAATAGAAATAGGCTGCATTAGAGATTCAATGTAACTTCGGAGTATAAATATGTGTTTCTTGCCCACAAGGGTGGACGTATTGATTTAAACCTCACTTTGGGCTAAGACCTCAACTACAAAAATTGAGTGAGTTTTAGGGCCATGGTCATTTTAGCTTGTTGCACACCGAGTTTGGCAAAAAAGAAAGGTAGGGAGGTGTCTGGTAGGAAAATAGAGGTGTAACAGAAGACATGGGGGGAACAACAAAGAAAGAGAGAGAGAGGGATAGAGCAAGGGAATTTGTGTGTGTTTGTGTGGGAGACTAACCAAATCGCAAAATAAACATAGCATGGAAGACTTGCCTATCTGTTATCATAGTTTAGATACAGCCATCACTGTTACATTAGACAGAGCCACAATAGGTATAGGCCAGCACACACTTTTTGACATTCACAATACAAGTGGTGATGTGGACCTATTCATCTGACAGTCACAGCTGTTAATATTATATTTCTCCTGCATAAACAGAAGTGATGCCACGTTTGTTTGTGTATGTGTGTCTATTATGCAATGCTATGGCTCTATATGTGCTACAGGTGCCCTAATTGATGCGTTACACATTGTTGCACAACGAGAAAAAGAGCTCGATAAATCCATATAATAACGCACGGGTCAACGGGCTAATATTAAAAAAGCATCTGGATGTACACCTACTGTGGACTTTTGGGGTAGAAGGGTAAGGTGACATGGCTAAGATCCTGGATGTCGAAGGCGGTGGGTTCGGCCGAAATCGCCTGCCTCTTCGTCCTCTGCTGCTCGTGCTGCTCTGTCTGTTTGTGGACCTGTTGGGTCGCCGGTTTGATAACGGACCGGTATTTGTCCAGCTCGTTCTGGAGTTTTTGGATGAGCTCGTCTTTCTGGTCCAGCTCCAGTTCCAGCTCGTCGATAAGTGCGTCTCTCTGGCGCAGCTCCTCGATCTTCTCCTGGAGCGCGTACTGGAGGTCGCGCAAGGTCCCCATCTCCTCCTGCCAAGCGACGGGAGACTAAACAGTAACTTTATCAGAGGCTGTGCAGTCGACCCCTTGTCCTCTCTTCTCCGCCTTCCTGCCAGGACACTTTATCAGGCATGAACAGATTCAGACAATAACACCTACATATATATTAAGGGAACTCCTAGCTGCTAATTTCGGAGGTGTGACGCGGTGACCGAAAGCGCAAAGTTTGCCGTCGCCTTTCTCTCTCCCTGTTGCTCCCTCGACGATTTGACAGCGGAGGCGAGTCCTCCCGCGTGCGTCAAGTCTGTGACCAAGAAAGAGAACGCGAGGCGAGAAGGGCGCCTACCGGAATCCGTTGTACAATGCAGTCTGCATGCGCACGCGAGGAAAGGGTTCTCTGACGGAATCCCGTGAGAACGTATGAATAAATAGGTTTCCAGAAAATGCCACATCGAGGAACCGTGTCTTCAAACCGCAATAATTCACCTGGAAGCACCGCATGGGCACATAAATAGACCCTCGTCGAATTCTTAATAGTCGAAGTTAATTTAAGTTGAATAAACAGAAATTAGCAAAATGAGAGGCAAAATGTAGGCCTAATGTAGACTTTGGTCTTCTTTTCATTGCTTGAGAATAGTCTGTGTGCGTCCCGGGAAAATATAGGCCTATACTGATATACTGGCCTATAGGCCTACTTGGTGGCAGAAAAGGGTTATTTTTAGCAAATAGAGGTGTGCCTGTATACACATAGCACTTTCTTGTTTAGCCAGGTTCTTGTTTAGCCAGGTTCTTGTTGACCTACAGTAGGTCTACATCACCAGTGTGTGGTCGAAAAGCATTTTTCTCAAAGAAAATATGCTCTGAGCTGCCTTAGTGCTTGATAAAAGATCAAAGCTGCCCTCTTGTGGTGGAATAGGATAGTATTATGGGTAGTAATGGCACCAGCAAAAACACAGGAACCACTACACACCAAAAAACAAAAGGCATTGAGATTATTTACTCATTGAAATTAATTTGGCCCTTTTCAGTAAATGAATTTCACTGAAAGCATAAAAATATCTATTTGAAAAGCCCCCCATGAAACTATTAAAACTGTTGTGGCCAAGTTAAAAACAGAGAATGAGCAATGCTCTGTTTTGAGGTAGTAGGGTAAATAAACACAGTTGTAGTTAAAAAAAAATTATTCTCATTCTCATTAAAAAGCATTAACAATAGTATTGATTCATTGTCAATAGTATTGATTTGATGATTTATTGTCAATGTTAACTAATGAGAACACTTAAATCAAACAGAGCAGTTATTATTTTTGTCGTTTACTCTACTCTAGTCAAAAAAAGTTATCCATCTAAGCTGAAGAAATCCTGCCGTGCAACCCATCACACAAGGACAGACCCTTGTCTAAAGACTTAGTCCTTGGCTCTATCCCTCAAGTGTTTACATCCTGTAAACTGCCTCTCTTCCCAAGGCCCTCCCACTGTCCTTCAAAGCACCTCTGCACTGGAGACACAGGCCTTAAATTTCACCTCTCTCACCATCCAGCTCAGCCCTTTCCTATGCAGATCAATAGAAACAGGATCCGTTGCGCCATGCTGTGGTAATCTGATGTGCAGGGAGGGCTGTCGGCCGGTGCCCCATTTTGACACTAATGGGGGTCACACTGTCTCTGACCCCCCCAGCGGCCCAGCAGGCACAGCGCAGGTGGGTACCCTCCTCCACACACATTAAACCATAGCTCAGACAAGTCATTAAAGCCAGAATGGAACAGTACCATCTCCATCAGTTCTAATCAGCTCCATTGCGCCTGTGACCTTGAACAGTATTTTTGTCGTCTCATCAGGGTTCAATTTACAGTAACAAACCTCATATTGGAATGTTGTTTTTTTTCTTGCGTTTCACTGCCACCGGGTGTGTTATCCAGACAATAATCTTGTTTGTATCTATCTGAGTGAAGCAATTATTTTAGTTTAACATGCAGTTCATGAGCAGGCCTAATGAATTTGTCCAGCGGGACTTTTGAACAGCACAATTCCTATAACCAACATAATGTAGGTCTGCTCATATCACAGGTGGCTCTCACAGATGAGGCAAATTAAGCACCTTCTTGTGGCATGTCAGTCACAGCTGTAGCATATTCAAACACATTGTTAATGACTCTGCATCATTCATAAATTCTTCCATTGAGGACTTGTCTCCTGGTGGTTTCCTCCTGATGCCCTCCACACCAATCAAAGTGTTTCATTTGTGCATAGGCTATGCTGTTTCTTAAAGGCATACTGTTTTATTAATTCAAGGAATCTAGCAAAATACAGCGTAACATTAATTGTTGTTATCAAATTTGTATTTGTTTGACATAAAATTCTCCTGCCTACTGTGATTTTGATGTAAAGGGTTAAAATATGATGGTAAGATTAGGGGGGCAGAGAGACAGGAAGTGGGTGAGCCAAACACACCGGTCAATCATAAACTTTGAAACTAAAACAGTCATCATAATAGCTTAAACACGTATAGGTGTTTTTAGACGTAGCCTACCATAGGTGTTGTCAATGGACTTTAACGCGTAAAATTGGGATAGCTATGGTCTCATTCTAAAATTGGGCACCCAAAGGTGATGAAGGAAGCATATGTTCAAACAAATGGAGTATAATGGAGTATTAAATATCCTCAGACATGCACTTCGGGCGCTGAGCGTCCAGCTACTAAAAGCCAATAATGCATCGTACTTCCTCCCATCCTCGTCCTGTGGGAATGTGATGATGGATCGGATCAATTATGAGCTCTTTCTGAAGCTCGCCTCTGAGCTGCGTCATCGGCACCAAGAATGAAAGAGCTTGCCCATTCATAGCATCACGACAGCGCAAAAAAAAGACCCGGAATAAGGTGTTCTTGGGGGTGGGACACGGACCTCCGACAGGTTGTGTGTTTGAAAGTGTACAGCATATATCAATTAACATCATGGTTATCCATTTCAATACATTTGTGATAGAGAGAAGGATATACGATAACACCACTATGATAATAGATGATCTAGTTAGGCGTAGGCTATAAGGATCCAAAAATACTATTAACCTTCTTACCAGTCAGACTTGGCATATTTCCTGAATGATTGTCTTGACAAGTCTTGGTGCGTTTGAGGCTCCGCCGAAATACCCTGCGCCCTGCGGGTTCTCGGTCCAATAAGTTGGGCGCTGGGCAAAACGGACTGACATTTGTGCAATTTTCTCTTCAGCTCTTGCATTTCGTCTTCCCTGTCCGCCAGTCGCCTTTCCAAGTCCCGTATTCTCTCCTCCTTTAACAGTAGAATCTTAGCAAAGTCCTCCTCCAGGTCAGTCATGTTGAAATAAACGTTAAACTTTGCAGCGATTCTGATGATAGACAAAGCTCCAATAGTTGAACAGGTTGGCTTAAAATCCTAATGTACGGGATGGGCTGGTGACGCTCCGACTCTCCGAATCGTTTTAGCGTACTTTTTTATTTCTGAACGCCTTGAAAGAAAGAAAAACGGTTATTAACAGGGGAGCAGGCGATTGATGGACCGGCGCAACGCTACAGTCCACCAAGCCTCCAGGGAACTAGTGATGATCCTTCATTGAGAAACCAATTACAGGAGCTCTTCCTCTCTACGGACGCTGGCCGTCAAATAGGCCTACTGGGCAGTATATAGTCTTCAAAAGCCCCGAAGAATATCCGAGATTACACACTAGCTCACCGCCCACCACACAGCAACATCACAAAGGCATTTGTTGCGCTGTCTACTATTTTTACCATCTCCGGAATTACTGGCCATCCAGCGAATAAGAAAGCAAAGCGCGTTCACAACGCTAAACTTGAGCGATTCATTGTACTGCCACAAGAGAAGTCGTTTGGGGATACCCGATACCGTCTGCCCGACTTCAGGGAAATGCCCAGCAGCTACAAACTCACTTTACACATGACGCGCCACTGTATGCAATGGTCACATTGTTTAAAGCCTATATAGGCCTACTGTAGGGAGCTAAAGTGATATCGCCCAATGTAACTATAAGACAATCACCAAAATAATCACTAGCAGCATTATTGAGTTGGCTGACCCAGCATTATTGCAGGAAAATATTGTAGGCAGATATAGGTTGCATGTAGTAGGTTATTAGGCTACATACAGTATTGTTATAGTCGATTTTAATACATTTGATTGCTTTTTACAAATGTTTTTCTTATTTAAGCTTTTTGTGCCATATGATTATCAGCAACTTGGTTACATTTTAAAGGTCCACTAGGTTTTTGCCACAAGGGCGGTTCTTGGACTGTATACTGACTCCTACTGGTCTAGATGCAGCTTTGCCATTGCTAACATTATCGGTAAACACGGCAACCTTCGTGGCAGGGGAACCTGTGCTATGTAGAATAAAATGGTTCATTCTGTACCTACGAAACACTGTGGATCTCTAACTCAAGTGAGTGCACATGGTTTGAAATATATTTTGGAGAATATATATATTGATTTTGAATGAAATATCAAATCGTTCTTCGGCCTAAAACATTATTGTACTTTTAAAACGCCACTGTACTTAGCGGCTGCATATCACCTCCACTTTGAACAGACTCTAATGACTAATTAAAATGCAGAGTTAAAAATAGAGCAGGGAGGTCATTAATTTGCTAGTGTAATTCAAAGTATCTCACCCCGGACTTCATCTTCCCTTCTAATTGCAGATTCGGTACTTCTTTTAGAGAAAAGCTTTATAGTGGAAAAGTTGTATTGGAATTCAATACATTATTATAATCGACATTCACATACAGTATAGGCCCACATCACACAATCAACCTTGAGATCTTCTCACATTTGCTTCTCTAATTGGACATTTCGACACTGATGTTTGTTATGCTCTATAAAAGTATTCTCAGGTGAGATCATTTATATTTAAAAAGGAAGAATTATCATGAATTAATAAACCATGGGAGACGTGTGATAACCCATTTATCACCAACCAGGAAAGTTAATTGGCATAATTTTGGCATAAAAAGTATTTTCCGTTTCTGGTAAAGATGTTATTTTACAGATCTTTTCACTGAAACATGTTTTTGTTGTTGCTTGGCATGTCTACTGTGTTTCACAGGGTGAACAAAGTTAAGCAAAAACAGTTCAAAATACACAACTACACGTAGATGATAAATCCTGTTCAATGTTCAACTAATACTACGACTTCTACTACTATTACCACTGCTAATAAAATATTATATAAAAACATTGTATAACAGTGTCTGTCAAATGTCTGTGCATCATGCACCAGTGGTGGGTGTATGCAAAGTTGACAACACTTGGATAAACCAGTGGTTAGACAAGCATAATTTGACATAATAGCAGAGTATTTATGCATATATTTACATTGAGAAAGTAATGCTGGACTACCAGTCTGTGTTTGTACGCTCTGGGGTTAGTTAATGGACTAAGATAAACTAAGCTAAGATAAACTGGACTGACGTAGCAATAGCCCCCCATCTGAGTCGAATTCATTTGTGTTGCTGATGATTTGACGGTGAACCTGCCATAAAGGCTTTTTGTTGTGTTTCTCAAGCGTCTGGTTAGAGCAGGCCATTGCCCTCCCATTTGCCTGAGGGACAGATCATCTTACGGAAGAGAAGGGGGACGACATTAGTCACTGTTTTCCTGTAGCGTGTGCGCACGCACACACACACACACACACACACACACACAGAGTGAGGAAGATAAAGGGCAAGAGAGAGATAGGTAAAGAGAGACAGACAGAGAGAGAGAGAGAGAGAGAGAGAGAGAGAGAAGGAGAGATGTGTCGTGGGCATACCCAGACATATGCTTGCACATCATTATCACCCACGCACACGCTTGCAGACACTGACTTACATAAACATTTATAAACCCCACAAAGTGCACATGTATACACACGCGCGCACGCACACAAACTCGCACACTCGTCGTTCAAACCATATAAGCAGCAGACTAACCCTCCACAGACACCCAGAGGAGGTTATGTGAGCCAGCTAATAGTAGTCAATATGGCTGTGCCCCTGGCGTCTCCAGCTCCCTGGAGCTCCCTGGAGCTCCCTGGAGCTCCAGGGAGCCCCTAACGCCCTTTCACAGGGCATCTGACAGTGCTCTGTCGCATGTCCCAGTGAGACCTCCACCAGCTGCCCCCCTCTAGCCCCGGAGCAGCCATATACCCAGGAGAGATAGAGACAGGCCCTGGAGAAAGGTCGGGAGAACCGGTCTGGGAGAACTGGGAGGGATGAGGTACTTAAAAC
The DNA here is from genome assembly GCA_025447815.1 of Percopsis transmontana. NCBI lineage: Eukaryota > Metazoa > Chordata > Actinopteri > Percopsiformes > Percopsidae > Percopsis > Percopsis transmontana. The sequence goes on along the minus strand of JAOEHI010000007.1, from coordinate 2,597,740 downwards.
TGCCACATCTGTCACATCCCAACCTTTTCATTCTGCCAACACACGTCTGGCACGTTAGCATCAGCAGACTCGATGTGATACACGGACCGGCGTATCACATTGTAACGTGATGCGATAAGCTCCAGATTGATCACTTGCCTCACATGTGAGAATCAGCGGAAATTGACTTAGCAGACACTGTAATGATACTTCCTTCCTGTCTTCCTGTATTAGCACCGCCCCAAAGGGAGGGAGGTGAGGCTAACACTCATTATGCTATCCTGCTGGTAACTACACAGTGAAAACTTGTGAAGAGAATATTGACAACTATACTATACTATAGGACTACTGCATAACAGTGCATGTGAAATAGATGCTGGATGCATAGCGTTACAGAGGGAGGAGAAATGTGTCTGTGCAGTGAGCAGTAGGTCAAGGATCACCAGCCGGTAAGTTCCCCATCAACTTCCAGGTGTGCCTGTTGAAGGACAGTGTCAATGGCGTTCATCACACAAACACCGTCCCAGAGCTCCATAAATTACAATGACAAAGGACCTTTTGCTGGGGAAAAGGTCTTCTCTCTTTCTTAAGCTGATGTTTTCTCTTTGTTTCTTCCTTTTTTCTTTCTTTCTTTCCTTCTTTTTTTCCTTCTTTCCTTCCTTCCAGTAAGACCTTTTTTTGTTTTATTTGCACAAGTTAAAAAGACAAATTCATATTTACATGAGAGAAAGGAAGCACAGGGGGCTAATTTTAAGTCATTCACATTAAACAGATTAAAATACAATTGTTTGGACAAAACAAAACAACATCCAAAAAAAACAATGTAACAAAAATACAAATACAGAAGGGAAAAATTCAAACACAGCAAAACAAACCAACAAACACATTTTGTACTGTCGTTGCTTCCCTTATATTGTTAAGGTGCTGCAGTAATTTTTCGGACAAATCCTTGTCAAGTCAACTCTGGTGCTAAGTGGAGAAGACAGGCAGCAACAGGGGAAGACGTTTGAACAGACAGGCGGAGCCGTGTGTCTGTGCCCTGTGTCACTCTGTTCAGTTCACCCCAGGTCACTCCTCTATTGGCTTATTTTGGTTGAGAAATTGAGGCTGTGATCTCTATGTTAATTTATTGAGCCCCTCTAAATGTACTATGATGAAACTGAGGACAGGGCAGAGGAAAGGACAGGACACTCTATAGCCACCCACTGAGTCAACACCAGACAATAAACACTGCACAAATACACCAAATGACGGAGGCGTCACTTTTAATGTCTGTCTGAAGATGCCTGACTGTGTGCCATCAAGCAAGAGTGAAATTGAAGCTGTCATTCAATGTCTCTGGGATATATATATATATATTTTTTATATATATAGATATATATATATATATAGATATATATATAGATATATATTTATTTTCACTTTTCCAGAGTGCTGTGATAATGTGTGGTGATAACAGGCAGTTTCTGTAGATTTAAACGTTCGTCCTGGCTACGTAAATAGCCAAAAATAACTCAATTGTTAAGGACTTTTTTCTGCTATTCTCACATTAACCCAGTTTAAACGGGTTAATAATATGTGGAGATTTGTGGCGAGAAATATCATGCAGGCTATGGGGTGTCCTCAGCTGCCTGGCTAAAGACAACACATAGCCACCTTTCCTCTGCAGCTTGGGACAGCAAGCTAGCGGAGTGTGAGAACAGCATGGCAAATCTGTAGCTCAACCCAACTCTCTCTCTCTTCAGCCCCTGTCTACTTTCCTGTTCGTGTGAGTAAGTAGATGATCACATGTTTGGCTGGGAGGGGGAGCATAGAGGTGTGTGTGTGTGTGTGTGTGTGTGTGTTGGTGGTGGGTGTTGTTTGGATGGACCCGTCAAAGAAGACGGGTACATCCTCGGACAAGGAAACACATGTCAGAAGCAATAGTTGTCCATTCCAGTCATTCCCCTTGCGTAATGAACGGAAAACACACCTGAGTGATGAGTCATACAGGCCGAGCTCGGGGGCTACCACTGACGCGTCGTTATCGGGCTGTTTGAAAGGAATGTGTATAATGGGGGCTTGTTTGTGAGAGCACGTCCTTAGGTTTAAGCCATGCCATATGGTGGCTGCACTGGCTCGAGGCTATGCTACTTCTTCTTCTTCTTCTTCTTCTTTCAGTAAAGGTTTCTGTAGAAGCACATCCGAGTCTCAACATCAGACTAATGTTAAAACTAGATGTTCTCCTTGCTGATTGGGCGCAAAGTCATTTTTATTGTTAAAAGGGATTTGATTTGTGTGTGGAATTCCCTTTTGTGGTTAAAACCAGCATTGCAAAAACAAACCTACAGGCCCACATGTACTTTCACGCATAGTTACATTTTAAATGTAAACAGTGAACTGGGGTGGAAATTTGGGGTTAGTGGGGGCATTTTTATGCAATGCACAGTATTTATTTACTGATTAAATGAGTCACATAATAGGAATACGTGAATGTCAGTGGAAGTAGGGGGATGAGAGGGGGATTGCCGTGTTTACAAGAACTGCTAATGCACCGGTGAATTCCCTCTGTTGGATGACATAGTGAGCAAGCTTTGAATACCTCAGACGCAAGCATACGATGACACCAATAAATACGTGTATCTCTCTGGCATGTTTATCCAAATGGAGAAAATAATTTGATGTCATGGCGAAAGCTAGTCCAAGCATCTGGGGCTCGCTCTGACAATCCCGCCCCAGCATGCCTCTAACATGCTCATAAAAGTCAGCCGAGCTAAAGATAGACCCAGGCAGTTAAAGGGACAGCCATAAATCAGTGAGAGACGCGAGTTAGGTTAGGTAAGAGTTAGGTTGCTGCTGTTTCTCTGATCCTTCACCACTCAATTAAATAAATCCTTTTGATTCTGCTGATGTATATTAGTGGGCTAAAGACCTCACTTTACTGTTTGCAGAAAATGTGTAAATCCTTCACTCTTCTAAGCTATTACCACAACCCACCCCCCACCTCCTATAGGCTACTGCATACATACATCCTTTCCAATGGGGCCAAAATGACTGTAGCTGCCTTGTGTCCCAAAAGTCATCCACATTCCTGGCTCAGCTGGACATTCAACAGACCTGCACCCTGTCAACAACCCAAGGATATAACTGTATAGGGTTAACTATTCCCCCACCAACTGGGAAATCATTTGCCATCAGCCAAACCAGATATTTCTGTAACAAAAGTGTATGACAATTCAAACAGGACTGTCTTTTTTCTTTTAAACAAGCTAACAATGTTACCTTACTGCTCTGAGAGTCATAACAGAACAAAATGGAGGCAGAGTGGATTGAAGTTGGCTAGAATGTAATTTGAAAATCAGTTATCTAGTGTAAAACGAGATATAAAGACTAATTGTAGACTCCCAGCTAGAGAAAGCTATGAAAGGAAAAAAGACCACATGTGGCAATGTTAAGCTATAAGCGAATTAGGACAAATAAAAGTGGACTTAAAGGGGCAATCAGAGATTATTTTTGCGGCCATTAGAAAAACAAAGCTGTTTTGGTTTCAAACACGACAATGCGAACAACCCCTCCTGCTCCTAACAAAACACAAGAACGCAATCAACCATGGGACCCAGCCCGAAAACTCAAAAAGTGACTTTCCCCCCAACACTGCCCGCACAGTTTTCAAACTGTTTTCAAACAAAGCAAGTCAGTTTACAGTAGCAAATCGGGGCGACATTTGTGTTTTGGGGGGCACTATGGGACAAAATGTGAGATTGCCCCTATAAGGGTCTTCTGTAGGGCTTTGTAGTCGAAGCTAGAAACAAAGTGAGTGATATCTCCTATACTGATAGTAGCCCATGGTCTTGAGTGCTAGCACCATGGAAAGCAGAGGCAGTCTCAGCTGTCACTTCCTAGCCTGCCCTTTGACACTTGACACACCATCACATGCCGATAACCTTGCAACATGTCAACCTAAACTTAAAGACAACACAGACTCCCTTTAAACTTCCTTTTTTCTTTATTTCTTCATTGTTCCTTCGACTTTATTGGAGTGTGCAGGTGTTAGTTAATACAAGTGAGTTTTTTTACATGGTGATGCAGTAAACATTACATAATCCGTCTTCATATTAGAAATGAATTGCCAGGAGTAAATTTAAGTAATGAACTCAAATAAGATAATTTCCTTTTCGAGTGACTGTGGCCTAAATACGATGACCTGCTCTGATATGTGATTGAAGAAAAGGTCTGTGGAGGTGTGTGTTGGTTTGGGAAGGAGAGAGAGAGTATGTTGGGGGCATGGTTCACGGGACTCCCGGGGATTGGAAGCAGGTGTGGGGAGTTACTAATCGTCACCTCTCTCCCTATATAAGCAGAACAGCAGAGCAGGAGAGCAGAGGGAGGGAGGGAGAGAACGAGAACGAGAACGAGGACGAGGACGAGGACGAGGACGAGGACGAGGACGAGGACGAGGACGAGGACGAGGACGAGGACGAGGACGAGGAAGTGGAAGTGGAAGTAACACTACGGGCCGGCCCAGCACACTGGAGCTGCTCTGCATTACGTTATACAAGTCTGTGTGTAATGAACGCTGCAAAATAAACAGTTCAGAACCCTGTGTGTGAGCTTGCTCTTCATTACAATGTCCTTCAGTGAGAAAGGCCTTTTGTCGATCATGTGCAAATGTAATTTCCGTGTTTGCACCACAAACACAATGTGATGGGAAAAGATAGGGATCACCAATCACAGGCCGATACGCGTTGTGGGGCAGTTGTTTAGAAGCCAGCAGTGCCCTCTTTATTTCCAATTGATATCACATGGCACCAGAGGAGCTCACCCAGAATATCTGGACAGGCCTCCGGGAATGGGTTAACTAAGGCAATATGAGTGGCCATTTATTCAGTGAATATCACAGAGGTGTGTGAGAGATCTCATAATATTGGGAATACATTTGTGATAGAGGGTGTGTGGAATGTGGAATGAATTAATGCTTAAGAGATGCCGGGATGAATTTTAAATTATGCATTATAGCTTACACCCCATTTCAGTTTGTCCAGATAGACTCTGGTTGATGGTGTGATTGCTGTGAAACTCTGGCCAAGCTTGATAGCATTTCAGTAATTCTGCCTCGAGGACTGCATCAACATCCACGGTTGCATGTAAATGCGAAGCAAGGCGTTGCCACTGGGACCCTGCAGGTCTTGTACCAAGCATTGTTGCTCTTGATTTCTATGGCCCGTCTCTAACATGGCAACCATCGTGAATTAATATTAGCACAGCATCGCTCACAGTGCCAACAATCAGGCGGTGTTAATTTTATAGTCAGGCAAGCAATGCTAAACTAAAACATTCACAGAAGGGTTTGTGCCAACTGTTGTAGCAGTAGAGCTCCATAGCTCTACAGTTTTTCAAAAGCACGACATAACAGATTCATGTGTAGTGAAGCTGCAGGCTTGATCATGGGGTGGGGCAGTTAACATGATCCAATTAGCCACTTTCGACCCCTGTTGTGTTCTGGTCGAATTGGACTGATTTACAAGTTTTCTCTTGTAAATTTATTTCATTTAATCTGATTGTCATAAGTTTCCATGAATTTCCACACAGCCCACCTGAACACACAAAAAATACATTTTGATCATTTTCATTAGATTTTGGGGGTTTTATTTAACTTTTGTACACCTGTGTTTTTTCTGGTCAAAAATGATATCAGTCATCATAAATAAATGGGTGAGACTACAGTGTATAGAATAGAGTTCAGGCGCATACCCATTCATCAGATACACTTCCTCTCCCAGACCCACACATGCATGTGTGTTTGAGCACACACACACACACACCTCACTCCCCTTCTTGGCTTCCATGGCAACCCCCGTGGGAACCTTTCTCCAATAGAATATTTTCCCCACGTGAACCACGCATTAAAGTACGAATTCCTTAGATGTTAGTAGGCTTTTTTACTAGTAATTATTGGAATAGATACTAGTAACTAATAGTAAAGTATATATACTAATAGTATCTAATGAATAGTTACTAGTGAAATGGAAATCGATACTAGTAACTTGAATAATTACTAGCAGCCTATCTAATAAATAGCTACTAGTACAATTGGAAAATATAATAGTAACTGTTGAATTAGTTACTAGTCACTATTGAAATAGTGACTAGTAACTAAAGAATAACTTGTCACTTTAAAATAGTTACTAGTAAGTCTTGAAGAATAAATATCAAAACAGCTTGCCAATTATGCCCTTTCTTTACTAATAAAATCATACCGGTCAGTTTTGCCTGGGAACACAAAAGATGTTCATTTTTGTTCTAGTGGGTACATCTATCATGCTTTTTAGTGAACTTTGCAGCCTGTGCAGGGTTCAAGTACAAAAATCACCATCAAAACCAATAAAGAAGGACTGCAGGAAACTGGTTTCAAAGTCTCAGAGCATCACCTTTAAATATTACATAACTGTATTATAGTTACAACATAACAATAACAAGATTGAGCACAAACATCAGTGGCCGTAAAAATATTTTATTGGGTATATTTCTTTCAACAGTTTCTATCTTTTTACCTTAGAAATGCACTGCAAAAATACCCTGGCAAACGTAAGCAAAAAATGAATCATCCAAGCAATTTTACATTCAAAGGCAGGTAATCTGGCTGCCAACAGATAACATTTTCCCTTTTAAAATTCCTTGAAAGCATTATTTTTTCCTTGTAAGCCTTAACACAAGACAAATATTTTAATGTTTGCATCTAATATCTGCAGGGGCTGCGTCTTGATTTGATGGTTCAAAGTGATTGCTTAGAGAAGAGCATCAGTGCCATTCACTGACTTACTGAGATTCACCAGGCTGGGAGATGGGGGGTCAGAGGAAGAGACACAGTTTTCAGTTCACATATGAGCTACAGTATTTAAAAAGTCAGCGCTTGGTGATTGATTCCCAGTAGAAGCTCCTTTTAGATCACGTTCAGCTCAGGTGTTTAAGCAGAAAGTGGTGTGGTGGGAGCATTACCTAAATCACACAGACTGAAAGGCATCAATCTGTCATTTGCTTATCCTCAAGTGGCAGTTATGTGCCCTATTTCCATCACCCCTCACCAAAAATAAACCCCCTTCAAAAGCCGGAGATAAAAGGCTCTTTTGTTAAAGACGATGCATTGAAGCCAGTCTTCTCGGTAGGACGCTGAGATAATAAAAGGGGGCCGGCTTGTGTTCTCCCCACCGCTCCAGTGCTGGTGGGGAGGACCTCCGACACATGGCTCATGAGATCCAGCAGATCCGTCGTAAGCTGTACCTAGGGGCCTACACAGTGACCAGGAAGTGCTACTGAAAATGGTTAAACCTTCTTCATATTTAGCTTGTAAATAAGAAAAATGCCCCAATCCGAGCGTAAGGGGGCAACCCATTAAGCAAAAGCTTACTTCTTGTCCTTAGAGACAACAATGAGGGATTTTATTCTAAATGTTTGGACCGCCTTGATGAAAAACTACATCTTTACAAGAAATCTGTCAAATGGATTTGCTGTCGCTTCACTGTCAATGCATTGTGGGGCAGTTTCAGTTGTCTGGTGACATCTGCCTGACACTCCTGTCAGTGTTGTGTGTTTGCATCATGATTCTGTCCATCGTTAACCCCAGAGTAGGTCTGATGAGACAAAATAATTCAAAGAATTAACATTTTTGCAGGCTAGACACAAAGAAAGTATGCTTACATCAGCATTTCTGGGTCCCTGAAATAAAGGCCTGTTTAAAGGCGCAAAATTAAAATGGTTCAAGACTTCAGACACAGCCACACAAATGAGCTGACCACCTGCTACTGAAACTGACCACTTTGTCGCACCAGGTTTCATGACAGCTAGTTAGTGAGTCATCTCCAGGATATGGACTGGAACTGCCGTGCTATTTAAACTGTGGTCAGGCTGTTACTTTGAGCAGGGACCGGCATAGATAGAGCGTCAAATAACGAGCAACCTTTGAACCGACTACAGTGGGGATCATTGTCTTGAGGTCTTTAACCTCGGCCTTGTTGCCGGATACTAACGGGGAGGATTGCGGTTTGTATGGTACCAATGCTATTATTCTACCATGAGCACCAGTGACATTATAATCCCTCATTGGGAGACAGAGTGCTTGAAGAAATGCAGGATAAAATGACTGCCTGTACCTAACCGCTCTCTTTTATCTCTCCTGAATTCACAGCATGCCTCGTCTACTCAGGCATTAAAAGGAATAAAATGCATCATGAAGTCTGAGATCAGCCTCTTCTACAGTGGTCTCTTGCAGTTTCCTGTTGAGCTCTGCTGCGCTGCCTGCATATTAACCAAAACATAGTTGTACTTTCACCCTCAATATATCTGTATGTTTTTGTCCCACACCTCGTTTGAAAGGATATAGCAGCTATTTAGGGTGACATGATTAGGTATGTACACATTAGAGATAGTAAAAGTTAATGGAAGATTTAGGGCAAGTGTGCTCATAATCGGTTTTGTCTCTCCCAGAGTGGTTGTGATTTATAAATCCTTCTTTCCCATAACACCCACTTTAGAAGCCATCCATTAATAGGGGGGAAAAATCAATTTGCACTCCAAGAACTTGCTCTTCGCAGACTAAGTATGGTATCATGGCTTAATACCACACAACAGCTTAGAATAGAGTTCACTTGGAAACTCATAAATCTAAATGTTTTTGTTGGCTGCAGAGTAGCCCTGAAAAGGGAGGTCACACAAAATGGAACACACTGAAATAGTTAAATAATTTACTATGCATTTATTTGCCATTGGTTTGGATATATTACAATTACCTTATGGTCATGCAAAAAAGATTAAAAGAACTGTATGCATATGAATATATTTACCAATTAATGGACACCTTGTCTGAGCTATTGAGCAACACACAGTACAAAGGAATCACTGGACAGATTAGTAGACAGATTGGTTCTAGGCTGCAGTCTAAACAATGCCCGAACAAATGCTGCATTTCTCCCAGCCATAAAACTGTTGATGCTGTGGGATAATTTTTTTTTGCATATTTAAATGTTATGTGTAGAAGATCTGACAAGTGTATAGTTTGTGTTTGATGCATTTCAACACTCCCTGAGACTATGACTAATTGCATTGTTTAAATGCTGTAAATGTAAAATGTAAATGTAAAATGTAAATGTTAACAAAATCAGTGAAAACTCAGCCTGAGTCTGGTTATGGTGTGTGCACAAATACTCAAACACATATCACAAAGTTGTTTTTCCATCCAAAACCATTACAATACACAGTCGACTGTCTAAACATTTTAGAATCATGCCCACTAGTTTATTAATATCAACAAATCATCAACAAAACATCCCATGGGCCCCCAAAACTCAACTTGTGGAACGCAAGGGGATTGCGACCCCCTTGTTGGAAACCACTGCTCTACAGAGCTCATTGGGGAGCTCATGACTACATACTGGAATCAGCTAAACATGGTAACTGTGTGAATGTCTCTCCAGGATGCCAGAAAAATACTTCAGGTAATTACATAACGGTACTTATATTGACAAAAAGAATTATGAGTCCCCCTTAGTCTTTTACCAGGCCTTCGCAGATCAGATATTACTTATCTACAATGTATTAACAGCTGCATGGTGGTCCTTGACATTAGAAATTTATTATTTTCTATGCAACTGCTTTATGAGGGTTTAGCAGAGAAGATTGAAAATTATTAAAAATTAAAAGATGAAAGCTCCAAATTCAGTTTTCTACAATGTAGATACTGTACAGTATGTTTTATCAGAGGTCATTTTAATGAGGTGATGTAAACATGTGGTTATACAACTGATCCACAGTGTTTGGGAGCATTTCTAGCTAATGTAAGCGCTAAATGTCGACAGCATATATTATTTATTGTTTTGTTTGTAGAAAGGTGATAAAAGTAAATTTTTACCATAATCTTTCATCATATGGTCCTGTGCAGGGATTATGTTATGTGCTGTGTGTGTGTGTGATCAGATCTGATTAAACTGTTAATAATATTTAAAGTTATGTTTACGGAGTTAAGAGGGAAGTCAATTAGATGAATCATAGGACATTCAGCTGTGTGAGCTGGAGTGCATACTATGGTGTATAAAGGGCAGCAAATGCAATGTAGTAATCCTTAACACGATTCACTATGTCCCCCTGTTGGCCTTTAACTGAGCCTGCAATGATGTCATCTTTGGCACAGGTGTCAACATCCTGATGTACCACAAGAAAATACACAAAAATAACAAAGTAATACTTAATAGTAAAATCTTTTATTCAAAAGTTTTCTAGGTAGAATACTCTGTACTTAATGATCATAGCTTACAAATGTAATCTATGTATACACAGAAAGAGACAAACCAGATCACAGATTCACAAAGAAACAAACAGATTAACAGGAACTTTCATTAGTTGAAGAAAAAGAAAAATGCATTGGCAACTACAGCCAAAGTAGTAGACATATATCAAATGCATTAGTATTTTGATAATCAAAACCTGATCCAGGCCCTCATTTAGTCGTACAGATTCCTGATTTCTAAAATATGACGTCCCTATCTGAAGAACGTGCTGTGCTCATAAGACACACGATTTCAGAAGAGAAAAAAATAAAACAAAACAGTCCAGATCTTACTGCTGCCTATTAGATGGAAATGTTTTGAATGTTTAAGAAATATATATTTTAAGACGGCCCTGACATTTAGAATGTCAATGGTGTAAAAACCATTTAGCTCACAGCCCATTTCACATCATTAAAATAAATGAATTGTGTTTGAATTTGGATGTGCAATTATTGTAGTTATTTAGGTGAAGATTTTCTTTGGAATCACTGTACTCACCCGTTAAATTTAAAAATAATTGCGATAAATTTAAGACCTCCAAAATGTAATTTTGATATAGAGACATCTCAATTAGATAATACATAAAAGAAGTCTTAGTAAACGAAAAAGAAACAAAGTAATGTTTTAACATGCAAGTGTGCTTAGAACATTAACAATACCACATTTTCACATTTTCAGTCACTGCATTTCTCCATACAGTGTGCGTACATTCTTCTGAACACACCGCCAAGCTTGTGCATTACGCGTCTGCTTTCCCTTACTGGCTCCAATCTAGAACATTTGGCCAAAAACTAGCTAGTGGTCAAGTTCATTTTTGGCATTGCAACTCCAGTAGGAGCCAACATAGAAAATGCAGTGTCTTTAAACAACAAAGCAGGGTTGATCATGAGATATATGGCCATCACTACCATATAAATGCTCAGAAACTTTACCTAAAATTTCAGATTTAAGAACATTTGGAGCCTCATACCATTGCCATGTTTAGGCAATGGTATTACAGAAATATGTCCCTCTATATATACACAGAAGAGGAAGATGCAAAAATGTTTGAGTCTAAATTTATCACCACTCTACTTTCTATGCTACTTGGCCAGTAGTTATAACGTAATCTAGGTTTATTTGGGTAACACTTTGCAGCAGGAATGCACAAGGTGAGGCCAAGATAACGAACTGTTTTTTTTACCTGTTCCACTCCACACAACCATTTTACATCAAATAGCCTGTAGCCAGTTCAGCGGATAAACCGCCAGAAACTGTGCTGTGTATGCATCAATGAGCATTCCATAGCAGTAAACACAAGATTGGAACACGGTGAGGGTAAGTCTGGTTGGATGAACAACAAATGGCTGAGGTCATAAATAATAGTAATAATAAAACAAACAGTCAGTTTTCCATCTGTTAATTAAGTTCAAACTCAATAACCGTAAAGCAATAATAAATAAATGGGACATTTCCTTGACTGCACTTAAGTTTGGGAAGACCAATCTTCAGGTAAGGCTGGAATAATAAAATTTACATTCATGCAAACAAGATCCTTAAATATGGTTAGGTACATCATGTCACCATGTGAGCAGACCCACACACAGGCAGAGGGAGACAAAAACACATAACTGGACTTTTGTACAAACTAGCAAAGGAAGGCACTGGGATAATGCTATATATATATACCATGTTAGATCAGACATTCTATTTTTGCTCCCACATCTCCATCTTGAAAAAGGTACAAATCTAAAAATTCTCTCTTGGACATCATCCGTTTTGAAAAATAAAGTTGCTTAAATACATAGAAAATATTTTGCACCTTTGACTTATTTTTGCAAGGATAGTTTACAAAAAGTAATTTGCTATAAAAAGGGATGAAAATAACTGTTTATGGCATTTTGGTTATCAAATAAATATTTTATTGACACTATGTGCAGTAAATGATAAGTTATGGAGAAACTGCTTCAAAATATTTCAAGATTATTATTATGGCTCTCAAATTACATCCGTTTTGAAGTGATTTCTTTATCTGCCTCAGAGAGGCAATAGCAAAATGGCCCAGGGAGGTGAAAATCTAGATTGGCTTTCACAAAACTTATGAGAGAAAAGCAAGAAAGGGAGAGAGAAATAAGTGGTTTAAAGAAACAATTTCTAATATGTCACAGTGCTAACCTTTTGGAGAGAGATGTGTCTGTATGAGCTCTGAAGGTGAGCGGTCAGCGCTAGAACCAAAAGTGACGTTTTAACATGTATAAACAGCACTCGACAACACTGGGAAGTGTCTCTGATTACAAAGCCCTGGCCTAAGCTCACTGGTTGTCCAGTCGGCTGTATTTGATACCACGATTCCACGGTGACAATCTCCATGACAACGGCAGCTGATAGTTCCGAGGGACTATCCCATTGACATTTTCCTCAAAGTACTGAAAAAGTTTGTACCACCAGACCCGTGAGAAGGGGTTGCTCTGCGTTTCTTTCAGCGACTGTAACATAAGACATAAACAAAAAGCTCATAATAGACATCTAATTATAAATATATACAAATCTAGTCTAATCTACGTCTATGGCGTCTTTAAAAACTAATACTAAACTGACACAAAACACAGTTTCTTTATTTCAAAAATCATTTTTGAATAAACAAACTAAATCCATCTCAACCTGGACTCATACTGGCGGTAGGGTAGGAGACCCCACCAGTGCATAGATTCTATATTTTTCTAACTGTACTGCTATTTGAGTTGGTATATTATACCTGTGAGGTGAATGGTATGAATATCAATCAAATACAGCACAATCTTGGGTCCACCAGTAAACTCCAAAGTTTAAAAACAATGTTTGCAATACTTAAGTAGCCTTTGTACACACTAGTACATAGTTGTGCTGTGTCTCAGTAAACATTTTGAGGACTTACCTGCTGGTTTGCCAGTGTGTGGTACCACCAGAACAGGCGTGTAGTGATAAAGTAGGCCACAACCACATCCACAGTGTAGTGATCATGGGCCAGCAGAATGCAAAACACACCCACAGCACTGAGCGTCCAGCAAAACCAATGGTACCACCATAACCGTCTAGGGGAATCTGCAAAGTTAAGGCAGCATTCATTAAACAAAAAAATAAACGGGGAAACCAATCTGCTGTTTAGTAAATACTGAAATGGTTATTCTTCACAGTGGGTGAATTTATATACAGTATAACTGTACATATATATATATATATACATATATACACATACATACACACACACATATACACATACATACACACACATATATACATATACATACATATATACATATATATATATATATATACACATACATACATACATACACTCACACATACTGTATACAGTATATACATACACGTATATAAAACGATAAAGGCCTGGTGTAGATATAATAGT
>JAOEHI010000007.1:2569490-2583981 GCA_025447815.1 Percopsis transmontana | reverse complement strand
GACCCGTTCTCCCGGGGTTACGACCCCCCCCCCGTCCCCCAGCTCTCCCTTATTCCCACTCTCCCTTTCCCCCCATCTCTTGCTCTCAGTTGTGGATTTGGCGTATGCACAGAGCTGAGGCAGGGCTGGCTTTAGAGAAAAGGCGTGCCTGAAATGGCAGTTTTTTTTTCTAATTTCTCTTGGAGCTTCCGTTGGGGGTCCCACATGTGTTTCCTCCCAGCTGTAGAGAACGAGCCCCCTATGCCCTGGGCGAACACTCTCCTGGGAGCACTGGAGCTTTTTAAAAAAACACTTGGAACACTAACTGGAATCACTTTGCCAGTACGACCTTGGGTTATGGTAGACGTTGGGCATGTAGAACATGCATTTGTTTCCTAATTAGGTCTTTGAGGTGATTTATGTCTTGAGCTACAGGGGCGTAGCTAGGCAGCTTGAGTTGTTACTAAAAGCTGCCGTTTTTATGTATGCAGAACAGTTTCTCCTTCCGTTTTTACATGGCTTTATCAAGGAGCGATGACTTCAGTTTACTGACGGTTACCCTTCAGTGGGGCTAATTGCATGTCCTACAAGTCAAATATTTTACTGTATCTACCGTTTAAACCACACTCTACTGCTACTTTATAATGAGCAGTTCTGCTTGAGTGTTTGACTGCATGCATGTGTGTGTGTTCACCTAATAGAGCTGTAAGTAGAATGTGTGAATATTTTCTCTACGGTTTGGCTATTTTAAATAATTTAAAATCGGTTCGCACCGTTCCCTTTCTGACATTGGGTCACAGGAAGTGTAAGATGTTACCCTTTATGCAGTGGTTAATCTGGGGAATCACATTTTCGACCAGCAGACTTCAGTTACAAGTAGGCGTTCGAGCCAGGCAGACATGTGCCAGCTTAATTTTCCTCCCTGCAACAGGACACTGATATGTGCCCGTTTTAAGATGACATGACTATTCCAGTATAATTGGTTATGACATCTTTCCCTCAACTATCCTCAGTCAAATAGTCAATTAGAGCCATGCCCACTGATGCAGCACATCCTGTACAGAGTCTCACAAGGTGTGTGGAGAGCAGCGTCCTACAGACCAAGTACGCTAGTTTGGTCTGCGGGACCTGCCGTCCTTGTTGTTGGGTCTGTTCAGTGTTTCACTTGGATCGGCTGCGCTCGGAGGGGAGATGGGCCGAACATTTGCGATGTTCTCAATATAACCTGGGGGTTCTAAAAATACATGCACGTCGTCTAGTGGGGATTCTCCTTGGGTAGCCACATGGGAGCCCAGCTTGAGCCTTAGCCCTATACCCCAGTCCTCTCGTGCCTGCTTGTCACAGACACCCAACTAGTTCCTTTTAGTTTCCTATAAATAATTTTTTTTTTTATCTCATTTGCCAGTCCTGCAATTAACATGGGCTTTTAAATTTAGCTAGTTTTTGTCTTGCTCTCTGTTTTTTCCCTTGCACACAGTGTATGTCCCCTTGACCCTTTGTTGCACAGATATCTATCCAAACATAATTGCAATGGGTTTTCCAGCAGAGAGACTTGAAGGCGTGTACAGAAACAATATAGATGATGTTGTACGGTAAGTTGCTTGCCCCCCTTTCATTAGACATATTTGAGATTGACCATGGTAAATGGAAATGATTGCCAGCATAACATGTTAGCACAAATGCTAATTCGTACACTGATTTGTGTTCTCTGTTGCAACAGGTTTCTTGACTCGAAACATAAAAACCATTACAAAATCTACAACCTGTAAGTGCTCATAAAACTCTCATGCCTGAACTGTTGTGTGCTTCCACTGTAACTTCCCTCTGTATGTGAGCACTAACAGGATTTGTTCTTCCCTTTCAGCTGTGCAGAAAGACACTACGATGCTGCCAAATTTAACTGCAGAGGTAGGCCATCTCGCGCACTATCGACACGCTTCCTCTGTTCTGTCACTGCAAGGTCATTGACGCCTCTCTCTGTCCTCTTTGGCATTTATTTTGACCCTTTCTGCTTTTTGTCTCGCCTGTTCACGACTTTCTGTCACCATTTATGTGTGTGTGTGTATTTGTCAGTTGCACAGTACCCTTTTGAAGATCACAACCCGCCTCAATTGGAGCTAATCAAGCCGTTCTGTGAAGACCTGGACCAGTGGCTCAGCGAAGATGACAATCACGTGGCGGCCATTCACTGCAAGGCTGGGAAGGGCCGCACCGGTGTCATGATCTGCGCCTACCTCCTCCACCGTGGCAAATTCCTAGAGGCCCAAGAAGCGCTCGACTTCTACGGCGAAGTGCGAACACGGGACAAGAAGGTCAGTGACTCGCATGGGTTTTTAGTCACTTCTAGTCGCTTCAACCTCACGTTATTTAGTAGAGGTGTCAATGTGAGAACCTGGTTTGTTGGACACACTTTGGGACGGGGAGGGAACTCTAAACTATTTCCCTTGTTTTTTTACAGGGAGTTACGATCCCCAGCCAGCGCCGCTATGTCTACTATTACAGCCACCTACTGAAGAACCAGCTGGAATACAAGCCTGTGGCTCTCCTCTTCCACAAAATGGTGTTTGAGACTCTCCCCATGTTCAGCGGAGGCACCTGCAGTGAGTCACCCTCATGCTCAACTTTTAACTCCGAACCTTGGGCTGCGTAGGCACGCATGCCGCTGTTCGTATAGAGCGTTTTAGATATGCTGTGTGCAGCGGGGGCTCACCCACGCTACCACTATGGCACAGGTCATCCTGAGTACTCGTCAACCAGGCTTCTGAAGTGATATCAAATGTGACAGAATTCGCTGCAGTATCTTAGGCCCTTGGATTTCAAACGAGGGCCGCTTATTGATTAGGGCGGATAAATGACGAGACATCTAAAGTTATTTTTTTTGCTTGCAACATAGCTGTTTTTTCCTAGCTTCATGATAAAGATTGTAACTTTCATATGCTATTTTGCACATGTCCTTTTTAAGACAAGCTAGTTGCTATATGAGCTGCTGTTAATTTTATTCAAAACTGGAGCGATCTGGGACACTATTTCTTGATTTGAAAAGGCGCTACCAGCTGATGGGACTAAAATGCCTTCAATGCCATCAATACTACGTGAATGTATGGTCATCTTACTGAGTGTGGTTTGGCCTTGGGTATAATTTTCCATGCAGATTTTTTCTCAATCTTGACCTTAATCTCGATGCCATGCATGCATTTCTGTGCAATTGATGTCATATCTGTATATGAATTGCGCAGGCAGCTTTCTAAAATGGTCCGGTTTTCTGATCAAATGTGTTTGAGAGAAGGAACTTTCTTGTTCCTTCTTGTGTCAGAAATGTGTGTCTTCTCACTTGCCATCTCTCCTACCTTTTCACCCTAATACTCTAACATCTAAATAACAGCTAATTCTTCTTGCATTCTCTCTGACTTGCCTGAAGAAGAAGAAAAAAAAACACAAATGGCCCTATTCTGAGTTTGACATTATTTTTACACTATAGATAGACCCACATTGTGTTACAGGAAAGTTATTTTGCCAGAAATTATCCTATGCCTCTGTTGATTATGCAATGCCCTTCCACCCCCTCTCCCCCCTTCCTCTTTCACAAATGTACATGTAAAAAAAACAGTTTTTGTGTGTATGCGATTGATGTGAGATGTCCACCTCCACTGTAGAGGCATATTTGCCGTTCTAAGCTGTGTGGGTGCAAATAGGCAGAAATGCTATATGCATACATGTGTAGCGCTCTGTGTTTGTGCCTGCTGTGCTGTGAAGTCCCTGCCATGCCAGCCAGGCCCTGTGTGTGATCATCTCCTTCTTTTTCCTCTAAGGGGACAGTACCGTTAAAAACAGGAGCGAGCCGACCCCTCAGGGCTTCAAGAAAGGGAATTGGCATTGGGGTAAATGAGCCTTACATCCATTTTATATTTCACACATTTGCTTTCATTTGGCCCTGGAGATCCACCAGGCGGGGCCAGTGTTAGGTAGCCGCATATCGCCTGCAGGAGGATTAGAAGGTATACAGCCACCCACCTAAAGTCAGATGAAAACTTACCTGAACGGTCAAAACCGTGACTGTCTGTATCAGAATAGGGTCCCATGTTTTTGATCCTGGGCCTCTTTGGTGTTTATATTTGTTGGCTTACTATCCCTTTCTCTTCCTCTTAATTTTGAGAAAGTGTTTTATCAGTTTTGTTTTTGGTGGGGGGGGTCTGCTTTGTCCTGTCCCACTCATGAAACTAACCCTGGTACCCTGTCTGGCTGTCTGGTTTATTCCATGCTCCTCTGTCTCTCCTTTCTTTCTGTCCCTCACAATGTCACCAACGTGTGCGTCGTGCATCCTTGACACTTGCAGATCCCCAGTTTGTGGTCTACCAGCTGAAGGTGAAGATCCACACCTCCAACCCTGCTCACACTCGGCGCGAGGAGAAGCACATGTTGTTTGAGTTCCCCCAACCCCTGCCTGTATGCGGAGACATAAAGGTGGAGTTCTTCCATAAACAGAATAAAATGATGAAGAAGGTTGGTGCTTTGCGTCCTTCCCACTAGGGCTGTGCAAAAAGATTGATATAGCGGAGTATCGCAATAATGTTCCACGATACTGTATCGCTTATTTTATTTTTATTTTTTAATTAAGCACAAGGAAAATATACAGAACAACACGGGGAATAGATGTACAAAATGAAGTATATAATTCAATCATCAATACATTATTCATGTTTAAAATGTATTTAAAACACTGTGCAATGCAAATACTGTTCTAATAAATTGGAATGGAAATTTAGAATGAAGTAGTTTTCACTCAATTTGTCCACTGAGTAATCAATATTAAAATAAGGTGATGTACATAATAGACCCAGGTGGTACACAGCAAGTTGTATTTCCAGCTCTGTTTTTAAAATGTTTATGTAGAGTATTGCAATATGTAGCGTATCATAATACGCATCGTATCGTGGGGTCCTTGCAATACACAGCCCTGCTTCCCACTGTGTCTAATAGGTCAGAGATCACTTTTTGACCTGTGGTGTTTGGGGGGGGGGGGGGGTGGCTATGAACAGCTTCTGTTCTGTATAATTGTGGCCACACATCCTGGTCTCGCTTGTCAAGATGATGATATAAAAACACATAACTTGTTAAAGGTCCTCCTTTTGTTTAAATCAAAATGTTCCACTTGTGTTGTCTGAAGGGATCTGAAATGGCTGGCCTAATTTTGAAATGGGTAATTTATCCAAAATTCCTCTCTGAAAGAAATGGTGTGAAACAAGCCTGTCAGATTTGTCCCCAGGTGGGATTTCTGGATCAATTTATAAGCATTTAGAAAAAAAAGAAAGTTCAGCTGGTGAAAGGGTGAAAAATCTGTCCAAAATGACATTTGGAAATATTATAATATACATAAAGTATCCTACAGTATCAGTGTAGCAGACGCTTTTATCCAAAGTGACTTACAATTACATGGTGCCATGGTGATGTACAGTAACGTAAAGATGCATGTGCATGTGAGGGTTTTTTTTTCTGCGTATTAGAGTACCTACTGGGTAATAATGAGTTAATTACTTATTTAAGATCATTTCTACACCAGTTTTATGTTTGAGGGAACTAGCAGAGCACCTCACGGCTTCCTTCCCTTGCTTTCAGGACAAAATGTTCCACTTCTGGGTGAACACGTTCTTCATCCCTGGACCAGAAGAGAGCGGGGAGAAGGTAGAGAACGGGACTGTGGTGAACGACGTGGACAACCTGCCTGCCCCGCAGGCTGGCCCGGTCCAGCTGGCCCAGCCTCAGAACGCCGAGCGGAGGGACAGCGATAGGGACTTCCTCATCCTGGCGCTCACTAAGAATGACCTGGACAAGGCCAACAAAGATAAAGCTAACCGCTACTTCTCACCAAACTTCAAGGTAGGAGAAAGGGTTAGAAAATGTGCTCAAAGCAATTTCAAAAGCTAGCCCCCCCCCCACACCCACGTAGTCACGAGCTGTTAAATGTTCTTCTAAAATTATTTCTAACCTATTTTTGTTGTCTTTAAATTACTTCCTTTTTATTTCTTTTTACATGTTTTTAATATTTTTTTTATTACTACAAAACACACAAACTTATTTTTGTGTTGTGGCAAAAAAATTATGAGATTCATTGTAATTTTCTAATTTATATATATATTTTTTTCTCTTCTTATTTATCATTTATGAACTTGTATTGTTATAAGTCATTTCAACAGGTGTGTGACCTATTCAGCTGTTAACATCACCTTCTTACACTCATGTCTTTCTCTCGCCATTGTGCCGTCTCAGGTAAAGTTGTATTTCACGAAAACCGTTGAGGAGCCTTCAAACTCGGAGGCAAGCACTTCGACATCCGTCACCCCGGACGTTAGCGACAATGAGCCGGACCATTATCGATATTCTGACACCACTGACTCTGATCCAGAGAATGAACCTTTTGACGACGAGCAGCACACGCAGATCACAAAAGTGTGAACTCTTTTTAACAGGAAGAGAAGAAAATATACACCAGAGGGGAAAAAAAGGAGAAAACTTGAATATGAACTCAAAAGAAGAAACTTTGTCCCTTCCCGCTCCCAAACGGCAATATCATCATGTCAGATGCCAATTTTAGAGGGGGGGGGGAGCTGAATATTTTGACCAATATATATATTGTTTTATTCTTTTGGGGTTTTTTTTCTCCCTTTGGCACGACCGTGTACCATGTGCGAGGTATCAACACTGTTGCCCCATGGGAAAAGGTGCTGTAGCTCTAAAAAAAAAAAAAAATAATAAAAAAAAAGAGTGTTTATATCTATATACATATATGTATATACATATATACATGCATATATAAACACCTTTCTTTTTTTGTGTCAAAGAAAGAGTACCACAATCAGGAGGCGGGCGTTGTTGTGTGGGAGAAGGTGGACTAATAAAGTAGAACAGAAATGCTGCTCCTTCTCCTGTCTAAACCAAGGCCAGTGCTGCAGTCACTTTGTTTCTCTCTTCCCCTCCTCTCCCTCCTTCCTACCATCCTTTACTGTGAATGGTTCTTGTGCTCTTTGCAGCCTGTCTTCACGTGACATTTGGTTATTGTGCAGTGCAAACTGCATGTGGGTTTTTATTTTTTATTTTTTTGGGGGGGGTGGGGTATGAAGAGGCGAAGAGGCTGTGATGATGTCTAAAGCATTGCCATTCCTTTCCCTATTGTGTATACGTTAAATTATGCAGAACAAGGCATCCCGTGTAATTGTCCGTTGTTTTTTGTTTTGTTTTGTTTTTTAAATCCGAAGATAATAAAAAAAATATATATAATACACGAAACAGCAGGGAGACAAGTGTTTGCAATAATGTCAACACTACATTTAGAGGACAATGGTGGTGTGCATGTATTGGAATTGGAGTCCATCCCTAATAAATGTATGCAATGTTGTCTTTTCTTAAAGAAACCCAGCTTTGAGATGAGTCTTCTGCGTGGGGTTCCCCAATGCTTTTTCGTGAGTCACGAAGGACTTCCTTGTGTGCTCATCCACTTGCATCAGAGGTTTATGTAAAGGTCCCCAGTTTCCAGCTATGAAAATGAATTGTTGCACTTTGCAGGGTTGTAGGTCAGCTCTCTGTTTTTCGCCCGGACCCCATTATTTCAATGGTGTATTAACGATTTTACCAAAGCCAAGCAATCCATTTATTTTTTTATTTTTTGTTGGGGGAGGGGGTGGGGGTGTAGTTAGTTTACGTAGTGTACGTAAAGTGAGCCAGGGAGGTAATAGTGCAAACTCTCTGCAGTTGATGCAGAGAAAAATGCTGTAAAGCAGGTTGGCATGGCAGCTGTAACTGCAAACTTCCTTCTTTAAAGGTCAGTGCTACAAATGAAGGGTGGGAACTGAAAAGGCGTTATACTTAATATGCATTACTTGAGTTCACAATAATAATAAGCAATCAAACAGTAATAGGAGACTAATTATGTGGTACGATTGTCTCTTGGAATAGAGCTTCAAAGATAAACTGTACAAAACATTAGGGGAGATGAGCTCTATGTGCTCTTGAGTCTTTCATGCAAACCACATATTTGAGTCATAATCATTCAGCATAGTTTCTTTTCAAAACTGGAGCAGTTCTAACGGGTTTATTATGTTTAAAGTTTTTGTTATTGCAAGGTTTATTTTAGTCATGCAGTCTGATGATTGTGATCATTCTTTTATATAATATAAGCACATCTAACTGTTCTTCCGAGGGTGCTGCAAAGTCTTTGTGCGCACACAGAGAAAACCTTCAACCACACACATAAATACACACAAGGGACTAACCATTCTATTCCATGAGTCCACATCCTGAACTGACTTGAAAGTAAATTGACCCTAACCCAAGTTAACACATTTAAATGTTTGTTTGCAGCAGGACAAAATCAGCCTTTCTTTGCAAACCATACGTTGTACGTGTCTGGTTGCTGTGTGGGTTCTATATCCTCTGTCTGAATCTAGCAGAGGAAGGGACTATCAAGTCCCAGCCCTGGAGGGAGCTGCCCTGGGCCTATAGGGTAGAGCAGTTTCCTGTTTCACACACAAGACTTGTGCAAGTCCCTAAATGAGAGTAACAGGATTAACTACCATGTCACTGTGAGCTGCTCTATTAAGACTTGGTTCCCATTTCTCTCACGTTGATGGAGACATCAAAGCTGGCAGACAGCAGTCACAAGGGCCTAGCTGTAATTGGCTGGGCTAAGAAACGGGGGATAGAGATGGAAGGGGGGAGACCGAGACAGCTAGATAAATAATGAATGTGCTGTGTCGGGTGGGAGACCAGAGACCTTGCCTTAGCTCTCTACAAGGCAGACGAGACTAAAGTGAATGAAGAGTCGAGTCAGTATCTTTGCCTTTTTACACATTCAAAATGTGAATGGCCAACCATTAAACACACAATCACCGATGTAAACACAGTATTATGGCCAAATGAGGCCTACAAACAGCCGATAAGCCCAAGCTGGTAACCCCGTTTCTCTATCCCATCTGTTGGTAGCAGTTGCAGAGCATGGCTGAGCTCACCAGGACCTGGCGAGCCCTCCCCCAGCCCCCTTTTCTCTGGCTGACTGCACAGCTGTGTTGCGTTTGGATTAGGCCAAGAATAAAACAGGAAATAGAAATTAAACAAAAGCTTAAAAATACCCAGGCCGTCTTAAGTTACTAAAGAATCAACAGCGAGACTGAGGGCCTGTTGAAAAAGAAAGTACATGTAAGCAGACACACTGGCGTGAGCACTCGCACATACGCAGACACGTTATGTATAATGTAGATTTATACATAACATAGTTTACCTCCCACAGACACACATAAGCCAACCACAAGTATTCCCATGCCCACACCCACACTCATACATATGGTCTTTTACATGCTTCTCCTGAGTCAGTGGGTCAATAGCTTCATAGTAATATAGAACCTTTGTTAAAACTTGACTCTAGCTGTCTTACCTTAACACCTGGTACCTGACATTTGGACTATTCGTTATTTTCAAACAGATTTCTAGCATGTCCCTACCATGGAACTGAATGGCGGATGAAGACGTCTTTCGAGTCCAGCACCTACTGCAAACGAAGGGTTGATTATGTCCAACGCCAGTGTGAGGACTAATTTTTGAGTGTAACTGGCTACTATGGTGTAACAACTGAAGTTTTAACTCTGATCACGAGAAATCAGACACATCTATATATCCACTCACTTCCATTACTTCAACCTCTTGGGACACTTATTTTGCTTATTGTTTTGTTGCAGTTGAGAAATCTGGTGGAACGGGTATATAGGCCTATCCTTTTCAAATATTCATTACTTTTTTCATCATCTAATTGAAAATATTTGCAAACAATAGGAATTTTGTGGCTATTAATAATTTGAGTAATTATAATCTGTCTCTAAGTAGCAGGTCAAAATCTTAGTAAAACCTTAATTTTATTTGTGCATACCTACTACCTAATATACTGCAGACTATTTTGCAGCTGCATGGGCTTAAAATTAGTCCTGCATAAGGGAATTCAACAAAATATCCTCTCGATAGCAAACAGGAACTAAAGTGAATGAGGAAGTAAAACTGGAGAAAAATGGAAATGTGTACTTGACTATTAGAACAGAACACTAGTTCTCCACGTGGTAAGGGCATTGCTTGTAATGCAAGTATTGGCCTTTTACACAGTGACTCATAAGTGCTACCTTAAGCCTGTATACAGAGAAAATGTTCCCACTACTAATTCTCACTAGCCCCTGGAACCCCCACAGGCATTTTGAATGATTTTGGCTGATTAGACCTTCTCTCGGGTTAACGTTGGACAGTTAAGGATGCAAAAACTTTATGTAGGCTACTCAAACGAACCAATCATAAAGAATGTGTCAGTAGTCTTGCCAACAGGTGCAACAACACTGTCAGGAGAGTCAGGGAACTGTCAATCACGCAAGCCTGCACACCTGTGATGAACTCACAGGACTGTCTGTATGCCACATTAACTCAAACCACTTGTGTGTGTGTGGATAGGGGCTTTAACTGGAAAAAAGGAACATTTCCTCTGCTTACACGACTGGAAGGACGTTTACTTGCCCATGGAGACAAGTGTGATCCAAACAAATAACGAATGAATGAAAGTGTTACTCACTGTTTAATGCTAAATGACCTAATTGTAATTGTAATTGTAATGATTGTGACTTGAGCTCATTTCTGTTTACTGTAAGACCTGAGTCATCTAATGAGTTCCATGACGTTTCTGGTTGTCCATGAGTTGGCATTTGCAGGTATTTGTCCCCATGCATGGATGATTGTCAGGTGGCGTTAGTGTCTTGTCATGAAAGACAGAACCATATGGAAACAGTTATGATAGCAGTGATGAGCAAAAACCCATGTGAGGAATGAAAAGCAAACGTGTCCACTGTATCTATAGCATAACAGAAAACATGCACAGCCTCTACCATGGACACACACATTCACATACAAGACTAAATTGTCTTTACATGATAGAAATAGCGTAAGCGGTTGTGTGCACGTGAGCGCATGCACATCATCGTATGTGCGTGTGCACGTGAGCGCATGCACATCATCGCATGTGCCTAGACTCTGTATAAGTCTATATGGTGGGGATGAAGCGCCGGCATTCTTCCAACATCTACTTTGACAGACTCTTTTCCTCAGCCGACTTTTTTAGCCTGAAATCTGGGGAGTGAGCGAGCGTAATCCCTCCCTCGGGCCTTGTCGACACCCCACCCCAACTCCACTGAGTGTCACCGGGAGGGTAATACGAGGCATACGGCTGCTGATGACAGCCCCTAATCTTCACACTGATAACTGATAGCTACCCGCGCTCTCCTCAACCCATCCCTATAGGTCTACTAAGAACAAGACGAGAAGACACGAGCTTGTCGGCTGATAGTAGGTCTGCGTTCTGTTCTGCCATCCGTGTTCCTTGTCGCTTTCTCACGGCTGACAGTCATTATCGGAAATGAGTGACGGGAGAACGGCTACTGATAAATGTTAGCTCTTGCGTATTGGTTACGGTTACCTCCGAGGAGAAACGGCTGCAGAGTTTTATGTGAGACACAGTTAAAGGATTCATGAGGCGGGTGCTGAATATTGTAGCCTACAAAAGAGTAGGTCCTGGTCTAGCATTCCTAAAGTGTTGGGTGCTATGAAAGAGGATACATTTTCCCATATCGTTTTGATGACGTTAGCCATGTGGTAGGCCTATTTGCTATATAATTACCCAGAAGTGATGGACATTACAATCAGGAATTATGTTTGTCACCAGAGTGAGGGCTTGATTAGGGATGAAAGAGGCCTATCAGTTTACCCGTTATGTTCTGTGGAGTGAAGTAGCCTACTTTATGTGTTGAACCTTTCAATGTAAAAGGTGTACCAGTTGTACTGTATATCAATCAATCACCTTTCTCCACTGCACCCATAGGCATTGAATCATAATGTCTGGTGTGGCTATGAAATGATGTGGTAGACTTCTTCTGGGGGTAAATATGGTCTTTCCTTGGTGGTTAGTGGTGGTTTAGAACCTGCCAGCCACTCAACCAGGCATGCAACCAGTCATCCAGAGCATTTTTAACAGGTTTGCGATTTGACAGAATCCTGCCGGGGGGGGGGCAAGGATTAGGATTAGCATCTGTTTTCCCTCCAACACCGGAGGCGATATGCTACGGCTACACCATGCTGGCGGCAAATTAATAGATGAATAGAACATGCACGTGTCGTCTCGGATAATGTACTAAAGTGCCCCACTTCATAAATAGCGAGGAGGGTGTCCTCTTCCTGAACCCAGCAATGTGGATGCCCTGTCACACATGCAGAAGCAGGGATTGAGGCAGGCAGGCAGGCAGGCAGGCAGAGGCATATTGTAGCCGTTGGAAAGGTTGAAAACATCATCGCTTTATGGGTTCACAAAGCCAGCAACAGATTATGATCTCCCTCTCAAACCACTCTTTTGCAGATCCGATTAGATGACCCTCCCTTAACACCCTCAGAGACAAGGCTTTAAACCACAAACACATACTCATAGCAATTGGCGTCATCAAACAAACACCAAGCAAGCAGGCATGCATGCATGCAGAACACAGAATTCACGCGTGACACAGACACCCGCGAACACCTGCAAACATGGTGCCACATGGCCACTAACCACCAAAAGCCTATTATTAGTGACACTGACAAATACATACTTGAGTTCATGTCTTTCACAGCTAAGGTAGAAAGAGTACAGTTCCATGACGTTGTTTGACTGAATTAGCTGTACGTAAGGGCATCTGCTGTTGACCTATACTGTACATATTTCCCTGTAGGATAACCGTAAACTGCTGGGAAAAGGGTTGCCAGATAGTTACTGTTAATTTTACAGTGTATACTGTTCAATATATCACAGGTTTTTATTTTAATTCATTTCACAGCAAATAGTCATTATTTACAGTTATTTATACTGGCAGCAGGGTTGCCTGTGTGTGTGTGTATTTGAAGGTGAATTTAATCTACAGTCTATGACTGCAAAATTATATGCATTTATCTTACTGTTCTGTATGTAACTGTTATTTCAATTTTGGAAGGAAGAACGTTTAATATTATGTACTGCTCTAGCATAGGATTCAAGTGAGATTCTGAACTAGACAGCCATTCAGTTAAATTGCTAACAGGCAAAAGTATAAACATGCAACAAGGCAAGAGAGTGTGACCAAGTCCATATTTAAACATTTATTTTACAGGCAGCAGGGAAAATAACTATTAGCTGTCAAATTTCAAATCCAGTGCCTCTAAAACATTCAACATTTAAGGAGGCTTAAAATGACATTGCACTCATAAAGTGCAACAGACTTGTGCGGAGACACTAACCTCCAGCCGCTACATCCCCTGATAAACCATCCCCCAAGTGATTGCACATTTGTGTGTATGAAAGCCACGGCCAGAAAAAGTAAATCCACACAGATTTCTGTTTGAAATGGAAATCTAGGGTACCTAATAATTGAACTATTTCCATGTTACAATGTTTTATATTTAAAAAAACTCCTACAATATTTAGAAAATGCTAGCATTTATATATTAGAATAATTAATTTAAAAGCTAAATTGACAGAACACAATCAGAGAGAGAGAGAGAGAGAGAGAGAGAGAGAGAGGAAATAAAATACAAAACAGCAGTTCACCACAATACTTACTTGAGATTGAGAGGATGACTAAGAGTGGAATTGCAGCTTATATTATAATTATAAATTTATAATTGCTAATTATAAATAATTCTACTGTAATTTATTGCTGCATGATTATGAGAAAAATAATTGTGATTCATAGAATTGCAATTCAATAATTGCAATTGCCAATTGTATATACAGCATAAAAAAATAAGAATTGTGTTCCTAGTGGCCATAATTGTAATCTTGATTAATTGTTTAGTCCTATTCTAATTTTGATATACAGTACAATTGTAACAATATCAGGCAGGTTAGTGGGTGAAAGAGAGAGACTGTACTTGAACACTCACCGCCACAAATAAACGTGTGTGATTCATCACTTCCTTCCTATCAAACATGACTTGTGCAAGAACAAATGGTGTAAGCACAACACTACGGTGGGTGCAGAACATTGGCTTCAAGTATTATGTATTAAGTATATGTGTGTGCCTCTGTGTCTTCATACTTATTCTCATCTGTCCATGTGAGTGTGTGTTTATTAGTTTTCTGTTTCATAGTATGCATATGGAGAGCATTGTTCGTGAGTGCCCATGTGAGTGTGTGTTCTCTATTCTTTTGTGTGACATGCTTCTTACTGTGTAAGAAGGCCTCCAAAAGCTGAGCCCGCGACCTCTAGTGCCATCTGCCAGTGACACGGCAGAAATGCAAATTACATGTCCCATAATAGAGGAGCAGTTTTCCTCCATTAGAGCAGACTAGAGAACTAAACTAGGTCAGACAAACCATCAGCCAGCTGTGTGTGTGTGTGTGTGGGGGGGGGGGGCACAAGCGAGGTGTGTGTGTGTGTGTGTGTGTGTGTGTGTGTGTGTGTGTGTGTGTGTGTGTGTGTGTGTGTGTGTGTGTGTG
>JAOEHI010000007.1:2556287-2569390 GCA_025447815.1 Percopsis transmontana | reverse complement strand
AGGATAATTGACCGTCCAAGACAACTCCGAGGCTCTTTGCAGTTGGACGGGAGGATACTGAGGTGTTCTCAAGGGTACAAACAATACAGTTGTATAGCATAGTGTATTTAACAATAAGGATATTCTATGACATGGATACAAATACGAGTTTAGAAACTCAAAGTACTTTGTCATAGAGGCGCCAACAGATGTCAATCAAATCATTGATGATTGACCACCTTCAACTAAATAATGATATACAAATAAAGCGAATCTAATATTTACACCAACATTGTACTTGTTTGTGTAGATAGAAGAAAAAGAGAAAAACATTTATTAAAGATCGCTAATTATATTTTCGCTGCATCTGAACAACCAGGAAATGCTCTAGTCTAGTGAAACTCGTGAAGAGTTTGAAGTTTTACTCTAATGTTCAAGGAATATAAAAACTTTTTATCCCAATGAAATCTGCTAATTACACCAAAATTGTTCTTGTGAAATAATTTGTGCACGTAGAAGACGTAGTTATAAAGATTGCTAATCCAAAGCACTTTAACATATGGGCCTTTGCATACATGTTTGTCCGACAAAGCGTGCCCAATCAAGCTTGTCCAACCTAGCAACAGTAACAAAGGGGGCGGGACTCTGGATGGGTCAACTACTGTTGGCACCAACTGAACTAGCCACCAGGATGCCAATTGGCCGATGGCTTTGTAACTGGCTGACAGTTACAAACAGTGGAGCTTGCAAAATCAGACTAGGGTTAAGCATTTTTCATAAGGCTAACATGGAAATCAGGTCATAATAATATTCTTGAAAATGAATTTGTATGGAAAGTTGTCTGTTGTTCTCACTCTTTAACTTGTTCAAGATATGCGTTTTTTCCTCTCAGAGCATGCTTCTTCTATGTTCCTCTATTAACTCTAACCTTCTCATGCCTCTTTAGCAGCTGGTGTCTCTGCATGAAGTACTGGTCTTTCAGCTGTTGCTTCAACTGTTGGTGCTTCTCCTGCAGGTGGCGTTCTTCCAGCTCCCACATGGCTGCTTCTCGAGCTACAACACATACACACAGCATATAAGGCCAAGGTTACTTTAACAGACATGCGAATGCTTGTCGGCTGGTGACGACCCGTCTAATGACTAAACCAGACAGAAGATGATGCCAGCATGTTGGATAAGCTGTGACACCATCTCTGGTTTCTTACTTGTCTGTGTCATAGGGGTGGTGAGGATGTCTCCTTTACATAAGCACTGCTCAACACAAGTCAATTTTGAAAACATCCTTGATTTGTATCTAGAATCACCCTTGTGGTTGCAACCAGCATTACAAAAACAGACAAAAAGGCAGACATTATGAGTTTTGCTATAATGCAATAAAGGGGTCTGCTTAATATTAATATTTTTAATTAAATGTAATTTTTTTTTCTCCAATAATGACTTGGTTTATTGCATCATTTTTAGTTTTAGACAAGTAACAACCAGTAAATGAGGGTTTACATAATGGCAAATGCTAGAAAGAATGCTAGCAGAGTTGAGGGTTTAACTATAGTTCAATTCCGCATTAAAAAGACCGCTGTTGTCGTCAGCTATACTGGTGTCTCATCCGATGCCATTTGAGCGCCCCCTACCTCTCATCAGCTGCTGCTTGTGGTTCAGGCAGTCCCGCTCGATGGTGGCGATCTCAAGCTTGTGCTGCTGGATGATCTTCTTCAGAGCCCCGTCCAGCTCCTGTTGCTGCTTCTGCAGGAACTCCTGCTCCTGGAGGAGCCACAGAGACGGAGAGAGGGGTGAGGAGCGGATCCACAGGGAGCAAGGACGAGAGACCATAACAGTCAGAGCACAGAGAGAAGGACAGAGAGAGAGAGAGAGAGAGACAGAGAGAAAGAGAGAAAGAGAAAAGGACAGAGAGAGAGAGAGAGAGGACAGACAGAGAGCGAAAGAGAGAACGACAGAGAAAGAACGACAGAAAGAGAACAAAAGAGAGAGACAGAAGAAGAGAAAGACGGAGAGAGATAGAACGCAGAGTTGTTGACAACGTGTCACAAATACAAGCTTTGTGGACACCATCAGGTCAACCACCACGAGATCAGCAATACAACAGAGCACTGCACTACAGAGGTCACAGCATCAGCCGGAGTTGGTAAGAAGAGACAG
This sequence comes from Percopsis transmontana, assembly GCA_025447815.1. NCBI lineage: Eukaryota > Metazoa > Chordata > Actinopteri > Percopsiformes > Percopsidae > Percopsis > Percopsis transmontana. The sequence continues at coordinate 2,567,257 of JAOEHI010000007.1, read as the reverse complement.
TCAGATCATGGATGGCAATGATCCACAATGGTGATGGAAAGAACAGGAAAAAGGTTCAAAAACAGTAGAGATAGAGAATCATAGCTTGTATGTCAGACAACACCTACATAGTTATGTGCAGTGTTCAAAATACTTGAGGTACATATACATTGTGATGTGTTTCTAATGTGTTTGCTACTTAGTTTTATGCAAGAGGGGAGGAACAAAATTACACAAATACCTATTACCTATTTAAGTTGGATATAATTATGAATTACAATATAATTGGGGAATAATTATACTTTTCTAATCCACTTGGTTATGTTAAGATTATATGGCAGGATAGGTTATATTTAAATGTAATTTCACATACAGCCTTCTGTTTCATTATAGTGTACATAATTAACTCACTTAATGACACTTTACTTGGACATTTTACACTTTACTCTGTTTGTCTACATTTGCTATGTTCTGTTCCAGTCCTGCAGCTTTGTTCTCAATAGTGTCCAGAAAATCATTATTGAAGCCAACAAACACACTTCAAGTGCTTCAACAGCCTAGGGCCAGTGAGGATCATGTGATTGATACAGTAGAGACCCTAACAGGAGCACTCATATTTCATGTTCCTTGCTCGCTGCTCGTCACCCATGAAGTTGTGATACTGTATAAAGACACACACAGAGCCAGGTGTTGCGTACGGGTGGTGTGGTGGAGGGAATATTGAGGAGGAGAGGAGGAGAGGAACACTGTAGCAACACTGTGACAACACTCCAGAAATAAGTGAACAACAACAGTGCCCTCGCTCATGTGTGCCGCTCTCCGTCCAGACCTGAGGCCCTCAGAGAGAAACAGCACACAGTGAGGGAGGGGCCAGAGGCGGATTTGGGGGGGGGACTTACATCCTGCATCTGAGCGTTGAAGAGAGCGCATGAGGACAACTGAAAAGACTGTATCATAACTTGGGCCACTGCCTGCGGAGGAGAGCACACAGCGCACTTGCAGCACACTGTCGATTGAGGAGCACGCACACGCACACACACACACGCGCACACACACGCGATTCTTCCTGACTAAACTGTGAGGTGGCCGTTTTATCCTCGTTTTGGGAGTGGGGTTGGTGAGTGAAGCGCAGTTCAAGACAAATGTTAGATTATTATCCATGAAATCATTATTTACATCTGCTCATCCTTTCATGCTTCAGACTGTCTCTGAAAGCAGGCATTTTGATTTCATCCAGCTTGTATGGGCAATATAATGAAGCAACTCATGCTGCATACACTAAATGGAGCATTAGCAAAAACCTTCCAAAAAAACAAAAACAAAAAGCAATTATGCCATCTCTTTGCCTTGTTCATAAATGATGCCTGAGAAAACAGATTGGGGAGAGGGTTGTCTGCGCACGCCATGAGTGGCAAATTATCTTTTTATGTGTGTGCATACAAGAGTTAGAGTTACATTAATTAGGAGAAAGAGAGAGTGACAGCAAGGGAGAGAGAGATGACAGTTTACCTCCACACTCTTAGTGAGCGACAGGTCCTCCTTTAAGCGTTTCATGAGCTCTTTTCTCAAGTGTTTGGGCGACTGTCCGACTTCTTGTATTGCCTACAGTGTGTTCAGACACTGGCTGTTGTACTTTTTGTTGTTACTGAAAAGCTCTTCAAGGCAGCTAACATAATGGAAATGCATGCAATGACCCAGTAGGAGTTATAAGAAGAGATACTGGATCCCAAAGAAAGCCACCATTTGCATTACAGTCAGTAACCTTGATTGCACCAGTGACTATTTTGATTAGTAGCCTTTCAGAAGTCCTCAGTCAGAACTTACTGTTCAATTACAGGGGTTAGAGTCAGTTGTTTCATGTCAGGAGTTGATGTAAAAGAAATGCCTCTGATTTCAGCATGGCAAGAGATGTTAGATTCAGAACAGCCTCCGATGTCTTACCTTCAATTAATCCCCAAAGCAATGAAATAGGTGAAGGCCTTGAAAAAGTACTATACAAACAAGTAGCCTAGTACTTTTTTACTTCTGTACATGAGAGTAACTGATGTGAAGTAATTTACTACTAAATCAACACTGAAGATTGACACTTTTATTTTGATTCAGTCCGTGGGATGAATAATTTGTCCTACAAAATCAGTATTTCACTGCAGTTACTTCAGTACTAGACCAATATCATTTCCCTATCTGAGCTCAAAATCCCACTGGAAGAAATATGTCACCAAAACTCAGCCGTCCATCACCACAAGCCACCTCACACACTCACACAGGAGACAGGGTTATTTACAGTACATAAACAGAAACTACATCATACATGGTTGAAGAGACAGCCTACATGACAAAGGCTATACAAACTAAATATTACAATATTAAAAAAACACATTTTATGATTTGACTTGTAAATAATGTAAATAGACCTAAAAAATGTCAAAAATAAAAATAATAGAAGCAGCAAAGTAGACTACAGCCATTGATCTGCTGGAAAGCATGGCACACATTATGACTCACAAGCTAAGGGCACCAGGGCACCATCATTATAAGGTGTCCTGTGCTATGCCAGATTCGACATTAAGTGGTTCTCTAATAATAACAAAACAGACTTACTACTAGCATGCAATGTTACTTGGGAAGCAACCGGACCCCCAGGGCTGATAAATAATGGATACAGCAACTTGAAGCTAGCAGCAGCTAGCAGGGAGAAAGCCCAATCTGCCAGTTACTATAATTTGCACACATACCAAGCAGGGCAGCGAAACAAAAAGGGGATTACAATGACATCTCATGTCACAGCCAAGAATGCCACCGGGCAAATAAAAAATAAAATAAAAAAACATGTACTTGCATATTGTACATGGCACGCAATGCTTCCTACCCCAACCTCCACCAGCAAGGCTTTAACCCACCAAGTAAAGGCACTCCCATGCAACAACAGCTCATGCGAGCACCACGGCACTCCCTTACCTCTTTCTTGCGATTCTTCAGCATGTTCTGGAACTTGGAGAGCTCCTTGTCCTGGTCCGCCTTGATGCGCTTAGCCTCGTCTCGCAGCCGGTTGGTGTGGTCCTGCTCCAGGCGCTCGATGGTCTGTTTCTGCTTCTTTTCCAGGTTCTCCACCTCTTGGTCATACTGGCGCTTCTTGCCCTGCAGGAACAGAGCCAGCCGGTCATGGTGAAAAATGAGTGGTGACGGAAAGTATTCATCATTCACAACATTAAAAAGGTAAAACATGTGGCTGTAGGGGGAGGGGTGGAGAAGAATGCCAGCTCAGGAGAGGCATAGCAGGAGGAGGAGTAGAGAGTAAGGGGATTTACGGGCACAAATCGCAGTGTCCCATCAATAAAGCATGATACCATGAAGATTTGTTCATGTGTTCACTGCTTAAGAGGGTGGAACCAAAATAGAAAATGACCAGATGGTGTGCTTTCATCATGACTGATAAACCACGCTTGGCAACCTAGATGTTCAGGAGGTGTTCTGGCTACGTCCCTTATTTGGCGCTTTCTATTTAGATCTGGAGCCAGCTTTGAGATAAACGGGACCATTATTGACAACGTCACAGATGTGATGAAGCAACAGCTCGTCGTCGCCCCCTCCGGCTGGTTAACTCACCGCAGTCTCCTGTTCGAAGCGGCGGTAGATCTGCTCTCTCTGTTGTTGCAGCTTGTTGCTGAGCTGCTGCTGGGCCCTCTGCTCCTCCTTCTGGAGGAAACGCAGCTCCCTGAGCTCCTGGCGCCTGGAACGCAACACAGAAACATCATTAAAGATACGCTCCTCGATTGTGTTAAGGGGCACCCGTGGAACCTCACTGTTTATGTTTGGAATAGAACGTTGTTCACAAATGTGTGTGCAGAGAACAGTGCAGGTAAGGGGAAGAGTGCCAACTTCGTGGGAAGTTTCTGAAGTAAACGTTTTTGTAAAACAAGGACCTTGAAGGTTACAATTTATGTTCCCATTGCCCCCCCAAAAATACTGAAATTGTATGTAGGAACCCTCTGTAATTAAGGGCTGTGGAGTGACTTATTTTAATGGATGTACCAACTAAATCCTTTCCAGGCATACAATTGCTGTTTGTTTCTTATTAGAGAATGTTTTCCTGCCTTGCCATTGCCAGAAAACATCTCTGGTTTCTAAAATGTATATAGCCAATTTCTAAAATGACTGAGCTAAGGTTGTGACCATAACAGAAGAAAAACAGGCAGACATACAGCCTATTGCAGGTCAGTGACAAATATCCAGTATCCATCACAGTGCTTGACCTATCTGGCATCTGTTAAAAGCTGTGGGAGTTGAAAACAGAACGGGAGCTATTTGAAATAGGCCTACTAAATAGGTCATGTTCCATATTTAGGCCGATATCCAGCAGACCAGGGAAGAGACCTACCTCAGGAACCTCATCTCCTCGTTCTTTGCGTCACTGTCCGTCACTATTTTCGATGTGGTCACGCTGACCTCCACGCCATCTACCATGAACTTGCGTGTCTTCTTAAGGGTCTTCTTCTGTCGTTTTGTATCCTGGGAGAAAAAAACAAACAAACATGGTTGATGGTTTGATCAGTTTCTTTTTGAACTATCAGATTTAAAACTACATAGGATAACTTGGTAAATTGGCGGCCACTCTGGGCATGATATGCAACTGCACTCTTTTTTTTAATTTTTTTTTTTATATAAAGCTAGTGTTTCTTTTTGACTTTCAGCAGACTTTTAAACCACCCACACAATCTTATTTCAGTGTACATAAATCGAAAGCAGAGGGCACTGTCTGCAATCAGACATACTCATATTGGCAATTTACGGTTTTGCTGTTTGTTCACATATTCAATATATTTGTACTTTTAAAGTTTTTCAATGAAAAACATTATCATTACTCAACTTTAACTAAGCAGTTGAACGGTGTTACCTGTATAGACACAGAGCCTCCCTCTTTGCTTTTGGACAGGAAGCTGGAGATGGACAGATTGAGGTCAAGGCTGTTGTTATCAGCAGCAGAGCTGCTTCCAGAGTCAGAGTCCTTCTCTAAATCCGGCTTGTTGGCCACAGCTGCAGGGCTTCCCGGCTCCCCCTTGGAGTCTGACTCCAAATCACTCTCAGGCACTGAAACCGCATCTTGTGAGGCACTTTCTTCATTAGCAGCTCTCTCCCCCTCTTTCTTGTCCGGTACTGCCTCAGAAATTGGCACTGGTTCCAAATCCCTTGCAGCCTCTTTGGCATCACCCTCTTTTTTGGATTCAGCTTCTGTCTGTTCTTGTAGGTTTTCCTCCTCTTTGGCCCGCTCCTCTGGTGCGGACTGGTCTGGGCCCTCTGTTGGCTCAGCAGGGAGCTCATTTCCTGCCTTCTCTTCTGTTACCCCACAGGGCACTTCTTGTGTTGAAACCTTAGTGGAGTGTTTATCTGGGCTTAACTGCGTATCTGTGTCTCCACTTAGGTTTGCATCCGTTAGATGTGACTCTTTGTTGCCCTGTGTATCCGTTCCTGCGTCTGTGTTAATGTCTGCTTGATCACCTGTGTGCGGCTTTATATTCTCTGCCACTTCCTGGTGAGTTATCTCCTCAGCAGGTTCTATGCCGTCTGCCTCAGCATGTGCTTCCTCTCCTGATATTGAATCAGGTTTTTCTGCTGATTCGACAGGCTCAAGACCCACCTCACCTTCTTCTGCGTTTGGTTCCTCTCTCTCCTGCTCCTTACCTCCTCTAATTACTTGAGGACAGCCACCTTCCGTTTCATTTTCTTGGCTCTCCCTCTCTTCCTCTCCAGTCTCTTGGCTGACTAGCACAGGTTCCTGGGTATCTGCTGTATCCATCATCTCCCCTGGTAGTGGTACCACGGGCCCCGGAGGAGTCAGAGTTAGTCCCTCTTCAGGTTCTGGTCGGGATGGCTCCTCGGGGATCAAGTCCTTGCCGGCTTCCGGCAGCTGAGGGGCGAGGTCTTCGTTACTCGCATAGGACACCTCATTGAGATTCTCCTCCTCGGTCTTGTCGACCTCGCTGGTTCCCAGGCCTTCGTCGGAGAGCTTATCGCTAGTCTTGTCCTCCGCAGGCTCAGTCTCCATCTTCTCTGTGACAGATTCCAGAGTGGAGGCGGCTGTAGGAACTTTCTCGTCGTCTGAACTGGCCATGCTAGTATCCGAGGGTGCCCGCTTGTGTCCAGGTGCAGCCTGTACCAGCAATGATATTTGGATTTAAAAAAAATTAACATGAATGGAAATGTTACAGTGCTCCTCTCACAGCCAGAACTAACCTGACATTTTTTAAGACAATGATTGATATTAATGAGCCACTGGGTGTGTGATTTGAAAAATGTTTTCAACTTGTCTGGGAGATGGCAGGGTGGATGTGTGTCGGTGGAAAGAAGATTGCACATATGGGCAGGCTATTTATAAAAATTGATTATTTGAATGAGGCCTCGTAGTGCGGTACTAAGTGGCACAGATTCTGACCCGCCTGTTTTCTCATCACATCTCAAACAGCAAGATCCATGCCAAAAGTAGGCAAACCTTGTTTTGTATAATATCCTCCCCCCTTTAACATATCTAGTGGTGAATACCTATCTATATGTATTAGATTACAATTTCCCAATAGAGCATATATATAACTTATGACTTTATCAGACATACCGAGGGAAGGTCGGTCTCTTCTTCCTCCTCCTCCTCCTCTTTGCCTTCTTCAATCTCTTCTGTGACTTCAGCTTTGGCCTCAGCAATCAGCTCTCGGAGAGGTTTGTTATCCATGACACTACTTACAAAGGGATGCTGTGTGGACGGTCAAAATGTTACTTAAATGAGGTCAATCAAACATGAAGAAAATTAGTAGCAGAATGTGTTGCCCTTTCAAATATGGAACATTGCAGCTTTTGTGATTCTGTGATTACACAGAAAGTCCATAATTCACCAAGATGACAGGGACAAAAACAGCAGGGGGGCAGGATACCGTAGTATAGTGTTATGGGTGTTCCGAATCCCAGCCTGAAGGTCATAGGTTCGATTCCTGGAGTTGGCCTACTCCTTAATACTTGTAATTGTAAGTCGCTTTAAATTACCTAATTTATTAAGCAATTTATTTTAGATCGTTTTTTTAATCGCTAGATAAAGGATGCAGCAAAGATACATTCGATAAAACTATGGGCTAAAACAGAATGTCCGCCTCTGAACACAGTCATCATTTCAGTTTTTTCACTTGCATGTTGCGCTATGGGCACAGACTGAAGTGCTACTGTTGACTCATGGTCACACAAAAAGCCTAACCCTTGACATTTACCGTGTTTTTCTCGCTATACAGGATGGAATATTTTTGCATGCACACAATAAAAATAAACATGCAAATGACTGGCAGACAGCCTTAGGAACACCTCCCGGGGCGTGCCGATCGGCTTTGAGCCGATGTCAAGCAGCCAACCTCGATTTAATCTTGGTGGATTACAGCCTATTCAGGGGGGTGAAAGCAAGAGAGGAGGGAGCGAACTGAGTCCGAAGTAGTGTTGCGTGGGTCACACGAACCCGACACCCAACCCGCAACATTAGCATAATACATTGATTGCAAGGCATAGGCTAGCCTATTGTATTTTAGCCTAATAACTTCTGGATCCAGGCTAATAAATTAACAGATGAATTGTTCCAAACAGTGTTCTTTATTGTTGAATAGCGGAAAAACAACTAACCCTTCATTAAAGAGGAACTTTTGCAATCGTTATTATGTGATCATATACAGTGCTGATGTGTTATAGATATAGGTCCTTTATAGTTAGGTAATGCAGATCCTTTACAGCCAGGGCATGAGGGACCTGCACACTCTGGTGTGTGTGTTTAAGAGAGAGAGAGGGGAAGAGAAGGTGGAAGGTGGACTACTAGTAATCACAGCCTAGCCTATTGCACGCAATTCAGAGAGCCTATAAAAAAAGCCTAGGCTATTGCATGCAATGTTTATGTATAAATTAGTCGGAACGCTGCATTATCAGTTTTTGACCCGCCCCGAGTGCATCACTAGTATACGGAGGCTCACCTGTAGCAGCTGTGCTGTGCTCCACCTATTGTCTACATTCTTATCTAATGCCTTTCTCAGGAAGTCACTGAACTCTGGTGACCTGTGAAGAATTACAAAAGAAAAGTTTGTTGGATATAAACCACTGACTAATTTCTAATGCAGTCAAACAGTCAAAACTTTAAAAAGTTAGCTCGACATTTTCTCAATCGAAGAGGCAATTTGGAATGTGCTATCATCTCTCACATGCAGCAATAAGAGTCCTTCTACTAGGGTGCAGGGGCAAATGAAAACATTCACAAGTGACACCCCTCTTATCTTACCATCGGGAGGGCTGCAAAAGGGTGGGCGGCTCGGACTTGGCTATTTTTAGCAGTACTCTCATTGGGTTCATCTCGTGGTTGGGAGGCTCTATCTGTGCCAGCTCTATCAGGGTAACCCCCAGGGACCAGATGTCTGCCTTGAAGTCATACGGGCGGTCTTTGGAGGTTTCACACATCACCACCTCTGGGGCCATCCTGCGAGGCGCGCAAGAGAACAGGCTTACTACTCTGGATGTAGAAGCATTTGGTATGTGAATGTGCACATAAACTATTATACGATACCCCCGTACCCTGAAACCTTGTTTAAATGCATTCGGGCCATGGATGATAGTTAACAATACTGAGTTGTTGGAGAGTTTCTAATGAAATTCCATTTACTATACTATTAGAAGCAGAATTAACGGAACACTGAAGTGCATTCATCCATTGGGGACATTCCCTCCACCTCAGTCACTTTTATTTATCGTGACACTACAGAGAAAAATATTTGCCCCGAGGCTGTGAGATACCATTCAAGATTAAAAGTGGGGGAAAATAATTATTTGGTCAAGGCTGCATGACTCACCAATATGGAGTCCCAATGAAAGAATCTCTTCTCTGTAACGTCTTGGTATTTTTAGCTGAGACACCAAAGTCAGCTGAAAGTAGAATAGATTATTGGTCACTGAATTTTAGATTATAGGACACAATCAACTTGGGCACCAAACAATGAGGCTAAAAAGCAGAAGCAAAAACCCATTTCCTAAACACGACTGCACCTAACCTTTAAATATGAGCTCTCAGCTTAGCAGCTGCGCTACCTGTGCAATCGCTTCAGTTGGTATCCTTTGCTCAGAGTACCATTCAAGTAAAGAGAGACATAGTATTAAAACTGTGGTGAGTGCATACTAATTATTGGTATGCTAGGCTGCATCATGACCCACTGCCTACATAATATGAATCATCATGGACCACCAAAGGGTGCTAGAAACTGTCATAGGAACACTCTAATTTTAATACATGGAATATTGACAGCCTCGATTATAAACACATTGACATCTGCATCATGGTAACCCTTCTTAAGCATCGCTGCTGCATTTGACCTAGTTTACACAGCCAAAGGATTCAATGTGGTTTCATTTTATGTAAATATATTGCCCATGTGACCAACTAACATTACTAACTGTCTTTTTAAACCTTTTTAATTAGTGTCTGCCCTCAAGAAAAGGTTCAGGGTCAACAGAAAGGGCATTGGCTAATTGAGTAACTATAGTAGGTGTGTGAGCGTAGCGTAGGACAAGGAACATATTTACCCAGTTTAACATCCCCATTAAAGGAAAGGAGAATGTTCCCAGCTTTCAGGTCTCTGTGGATGACCTTGTTCTCATGTAGGTAAGACAAGGCTTCCAAGGTCTGCTTACACACCACCCTGATCTGAGGCTCTGTTAGGGGCCTCTCCAGCTCTGTGGATGTACAATAGATATCACAGGTCTTCACGCCATGCTCTTGTTCAAATGTCACATTCTGATGACTTAAAAAGGCTGAAATTTACGTTAAAATAAACATGTAAACTAGGTATTTGAGTAAAAAGAAGAAAAAAAAAAAAAGCTAATATTCTGACGGTATCCAATAGCAACAGGAGGTGAACTCTCTGCCCTTACACAAGCCAGCATGTATGAGTGGACTAGAGAGGGAGGAACTGGTATGAGTCAGACAATAGGAGTGACTCCACCAACATTCTTTAGTAACAACAGCGTCTTACGTAATGGTAATTCACAGAGCAGCATTAGTTTGGCCTATGCCACATGAGAAGGGGTGTACCGATGAGGGTATTTCTCCAAATAACAGAAAAATGCTGAGGCATCAGAAATCGGGGCCATGATAATTACACACTTGGACTGGCCTCTTTGAGGAAAAGAGGGAAAGAATCCCAGAGGCGGTTTCTGGACGAAATATAAAGAGCAACAAAATAGCTGCAGAACTTCATATGCTTTCTTCCCTTTTTGTGGAGTAAAGCATTAGAGTGGGACCTACCCAGCATTATGGCATCCACTGCCCCACCCGCACAGAACTCAATCAGAATCTGTAAAGAGGAAAGAGAGAAAAATTCAATTAGTAAGAGTGAGCTGTCATGAGAGAGAACCCCAATTTAATTCCCTCATTGATTCTCTGCAGCAAGAGGAACTTGTGTGGAAGAGTTATTCTGAAAGGGTACAGAGGGTGATGTTAAATAGATAGATATAGACTCCTTCAATGCATTATTGGACCTGCTGATGTGACAGCCTATTTCGGGCCAATCAATTACACAGAGTGTGTATCCCCAAATGATGTGGTGTCTTATCGGCTCCTTTTCACAGACATGAGCCTTTAAGACAAACAGGAAAGGGGGTTAAGAGTGTAAATGCTTACAGGCTCACTTCCTGGTCAATGTTTCATCATACATTCTAAGGGAAAAAAAAAGTTCCTTATTTTTTTTTTAACTATTTAGTAGATTCCTCTCCGGGGAACCATCACCTTATCGTGGTGGAGAAGTTTGTGTGTTCCTATGAACCTGAGGGCTGTGTTTTCTGGAGCCTTGTTCTCCAGGTAGGGTCTCCCATGGCAAAGTGGTCTCAGGTGAGGGGCCAGACAAAGAATGGTTCAAAAAAACCTATGTATAACCGAGGAAGAGGTGATGTTACCCTGCCCGGAGGAAGCCCGGGGCCCCCATCTGGAGCCAGGC
>JAOEHI010000007.1:2525620-2556187 GCA_025447815.1 Percopsis transmontana | reverse complement strand
GGGGGCATCCTTACCAGATGCCCAAACCACCTCAACTGGCTCCTTTCGACGCAAAGGAGCAGCGGCTCTACTCTGAGCTTCTCACCCTATGATCTATTCAGCATTGGTTTAATGCATAATAGCACTAACAGAAACTCATAAGAACAAAAAATGACATACCTTGAGTTAACAATGAATATGTATAATATTTTAGCTGAACTACACACAACATTTGATTCAAAATTTGATTCAAAAAAATCGGTAAGAATCCAGTGTGGAATCAATGCCATAAAAACGTTCAAGATATTCAAGACATACAAGACAACATACAAGAGGGGCTGCTTTATTAGTGTTGAACCAGTCGTGTTCTGTACCTTCTCTTACAGTAACTGTGACTGTTGATGCCAATTAAGTCACAATGTTTTTAAGCTCAGCTTCATGTTGTGAACTTCACATCACAAGTGTTGAGACTTAATGGTGGGAGGGTATCTTTCCATCCATCTATTCATCATGTCATTACCCTTTTATTTCTGATGAGGGTGCGTTTATTGATATAGGCCTATTAGGCACATAAAAGGCTGCACCACTCATTGCGTATAGGTCTAAGCAACATATAAAGGCTACTATTTGTACTTAGTTGCTGTTAACACAGTGTATGAATCTCCATGGATTTTTTTTTCAGGCCAGACATTAGTGTCTGTTTTTACTGCTGTTTTGAATATATGGAGTGAGCGCTTGGATGATATCCATAGATGACATGAACGGCAACACTTTCCGTTCTAGCGTAAATCACAGGCTGGGAGACAGAGCAATGAGAGAGAGAAAGGAAGAGAGAGAGAGAGAGACTAATAGAGGCAGTGCAATATGTATCACAGGAATTCAGTATACAAATCACCTATGTTTTTACATGTGTTTAGTGTTCTGTGGACACTAGTTGGACAAAGCATTAAAGCCTGGCTTTAAATAAATCTTTTTTGAGACTATTCAAGATACATTTTATATAATTCTAATTTTCTCAATGGCCTCAAAAAATAGTGCATCCTTTTTGCTGAAAGTAGGTAAATAATAAGATAAACTACACAATAATAAAGATAAACTTTACATTTCGCTTGAATGTATTGGCTGTCTTGTAATGAAATCATCCTGACGAGGTGAAGGCCATGCATGTTGCACCTTGTATAGCCGTGTATAGCAATCACAAACAGGTTGAAACTGTAAATTTCTGGTCCCCTTACTCTCTCTCTTTCTCTTTCTGTCACAAGCCCTTTCATCCATACACACACACATGCCCAGGTTTGTGTGCGTGTATACCTGTATGTTTTTTTGATACCTCTGACGCAACTCTCTATTGGAACGTGTGCTGTACATTTTCTGCATTGCAGACTGTCAGTAACCCTAAATTGTGTACATTAGGTTGACATCTGGTACTGCGACATCCAGTACAGCACTGCATAACATTACCTACTGTGAAGGATGAAAATTCAGTGCCATTCGTTGCCTTTGTGAAATCCTTATGCTGAAATAATGTATTGCCATAAGCGTATTAATATAGGGCCGGGACTTCTGTACACACTGAGGCATGGCCATGGCATGACCAGCAGACCTCAATCAATCTGCTGCTTCCCTATTGAGATCAGGTCCCATCCTAAGATACTCCTGAGTACAGCCTGATATAGCAAGCAGAACTTTGATCCTACGCTCTCTGCGTTTTTATGCAGTTTTGCAGGAAGAGCCCTGTGAAAGCTCTAGATGAAATTGTGCATCTGTTTAACAATGCATCAAATGGATTTCATTTGTAAAGCCCCTTTTTTCGAATGCTTTGCAGGCATTACATATTAAAGGCACTCATTTCTTTTTACAATGACTCATTTGAAAAAGAAATTTGTTTAGTTTTGATTGTAATTTAATTTAACAATTTACGACATAATGCCCCTGAAGAACAACAATTGATGAATATGCATGGAATTTTTAAGGGATTGGATGCTCTCAATATGAGAAGGCTCTTAGTTCATATTGTATAATAGTGTTTCCTTTAACGGTCTCCTTATTCTTGACAGACTGTCTTTAGCACGTCTGTCTTTACTCATACTGGCATCATCCCCACTCATGCACAACAATGCATGTCTGCACACATTCATACACTGAACACAAAAACTCCCAAGACAGCACTGGAGAGGGATAGGGGGTGAGCAAATAAATCACAATCAACAACAGCAATCAGTTTGAAGAAACTGACAGAAACCAGTAAACAGCTGCAAAGCAATCATTCTGTCCAATGACGGCCAGTGGAAAATAGAATATGCAACTGCCTCTCTGCTTCTGTCTTTCACGCTGCAAGCATCTTCTGTTTTTGAATGTTACGAGGGATTATAGGAGCATCATGTTTATGAATTTGTGCCACTTTCATATCGGTATGCAGCTAACCCTAACCAATAATGGTGCAGCTAAAATGTAAAAAGCTTTCATAGTCAACACTATGCAGATCTAAAAGATGACTGAAGGTGCTGCTGTTTTTCAGTCATCTGCTGACAATCTCAGAGCAGAACGTTTCCCTTAAAGATAACTTAAAATAGTTTTTTGTTTTACCAGATACATTGACAGGTTTTAAACAAAGGCTAACTATAATTCTTCAAAACTTAAAATATCTAAAAACTATTCCAGTTACTGGACCGGTGGTCTTTGTTCTGAGGGTTAATTAGACAAAACACATTAGTTTTTCTTCACCTGACTACATTCCAACAGCTTCCCTCTATCAACACACAATTATCTAATACCAATTAGTCTGTGTCTGTTCACATTCATGCAAATTAAAGTTGTAGCAAATTAACTGTCTTTTCCTGCTAATCCCAGGCATTAAAGTGTGGGCCCACTACACAATATAGTTTTCCCATCCAGAATTTGGCTCAGCTGGCTCCCGAGGGTAATATGAAGGGCAATGATTTCTAATGTGGTTGAATTTGACGCAGTGGTTCATCTTCTACATTTAACCAAAATAATTGGAAACCTGTTAATTTGGTATTCTGATTGTAGCCTATATGGTGAGAGAGAAAGGGGGAGATACAGTACTAAATTATCTTGTATATAAGTTCTATAAAACAGATGTCATGAATATTTTAAAGAAATAGAATGTCTTCTGTTTACAATTACAATGGATTTGTAGTTTGCTTGCTTAGTGATTTAGCCCCCTCTAGTGAAAGTGTGAAAGTGAACTACTGTACATGATCTGCAGTGACAGCAAACAGCCTTCTCTACCTACACACACACACACGCACGCACGTGCGCACACATGCACACACACGAACTAGAAACAAATAATATGCCTTTTTAGCTGAGCCAGTATTTCAATATATGTGTTTATTAAAATTCTGCATCTGTTTCTCTGCTCTACAGTAAATACACCCTGTTGTAATAAATATGATGGAGAACAGTGAATTTTATTAGCACTAAGACCGCCGCTGAACAATATTTATGCCTTTTATTATTTTATGAATAATCAACTACCATTTTGTTATTAGCTGAGAAGCTTGTGCTGATCAGATTTTGTACCCTTGTTTAGATCAACCTGAAATTCAGTGACCAACTGATTAAGACCAATAGGGGGCACTGTGAAACAACACAGCCAATTTCAGAGCCATCATTGTAAAAAACCATGTCTCAGCCAGGCCTGTATGGTACTGTTTTTATTTCTCCACCCCCCGCCCCCCAAAAAAGAAATGTTGTTTGGAGTATGCAAATCTTCCACGCGCCAACAACTCCCAGGGTGTGGATCACTTATTAAAAAGATAGTTGGGAGGGTTTATGCTAATTCAGTTGAATCAAAACACTCTCTCCCTCGGTTGGATACATCCATTAGCAAGTATTCTTCCTGCAATTCCTACTGTCTTTACTCTATACAGTACGTTCCGGTGAACAGAGCCCTTACACGTGGTCATGTATTATAGTGAATTCACATTGCCCTGCTTCCTTATTGCCAATGTGTTGTTTCAGACAGTTTGGTTTTCGGCAAGATGAGGAGTTTCATTTCCCGTCGAGTGGATTGACAGATTTGTTAGAGGAAAAGATGGATAATATCCGCCGTGGCCAAAGGCTGCTGAGAAGGAGTCTGACACAGACACTGATTAAGCCTCTTGAGATCTGAGGGGATTTAGGGGTCTTAGTTGAGGGAAAAAAATGGAAACAAAGAGAAAGACTGAAGAGGCAGAAAGAACAAAACTGCAAATTGGATTGGATGAGATGCCAGTGCCTTGTGGGCGTGGTGGTGTTGTAGTTAGCGTTTACAATCAGTTTTGCTTCCCTAACTTCAAACCATTAGAGACAGGGCAAATGAAGGATATAAGCCAATAGCAGACCAGCATGGGAATAGAAGCATCTGGAGTGATTTGTTTGTGGTTTTAGTTATTGTTTTGAAAAAAGTAATGCTACTGTATCAAATGCTACTATACCAGCATAGAGCAATGTATTCTAATGAAGGACTTAAATGGACCACTTGACATGCATATGCTCTTTTGTTTACACAATTGTAATGCAAACCCATTTTACTTCCCACATTGCCCCTGCCCTCTAAGATACCTCATGCTTTGCCAACTGAGAGTGCCAAGGTGAATGCTCTGTGTTCCATATTTATATTTTGACTGTAAATGAAGTAAAAAGAGCATAGGTCAATGAATCTCCTAGGTGAGCATGCACACTGCAGTTGTGTGTTCAATATTAGGTCTATCGAGTGTTTCAGTGTAGAGTTTTAAAACAGCATTGAAATGAAATTAAGGGCAACGGTCTGTCTCATATACAGTAGCACTGAATAGTTAATAGGCCATTCCAGCAGTTCAATTTGGGTTGGTAACATTTCTTTATGCTTTGAGAGCTGGAAAAGCAGAGATATATGGCTGCATAACCAAGAATTTACCGGATAACCCCCCAAATAAGATTTTTGTCTGTTGTCATGTGATAGCCACACCTACATCTGTAACTTGAGTACAACAACTGCACACTTATATTTGCTTGCGATACTTTTAATCTAAAAAGTTGGATTTATCACTTAAGTGAAAATAATACTCCCAAGCATATTATTTCTATAAAGTGCACATTAAAAATACATGAAGAACTGCATTATAATATACAGTACATTATAGCATAACACATTCCAAGAGTGAAAATCTAAAATCTATTTCCTTTATTTAGATGTGCCTAAGTGTTTTTATGTCTAGGTACTGTATAAATCGTACAACGTACCTTACAATTAGGAGCCATGTCTGTTTATGTCTAGACAATTCATTACAACAGGCAAGTTGTGCGGGTTCAATTTACTAAAGCCCTGACTTTCAGGGTGTCACTTGAGCTCATTTAACCAGAGCATAAGCCCCATCAGCACAATACAGGCAAGTGAGCATGATTTCATAATCCGCATCGTGATTGAAAGAGAATTCATGAAGACATACAGGCTTTCAATGGCATCCTTTTCACTGTAAACCGCAGCATGGGCTGGAACTCCCTAATGTGAATACAGAAGGGCTTTCCAAGTCTAATTGCAGAATTAATCAATTACAGAGAATGACAAGTTGAGTTCTGCACATACCGCATGTGCTGTGCTGGCTTCTTGTTTACCCTAAGCACTGGATCATCGAGGCTATTAAAGGTAAAAACAGGTCTACCTTCCAAAAATTGAGTGAAGTAAGGTATAATAAGTGGAATAATATATGGAAAACTGGTTCCATTTTTGCACTAAAAACAATACATTTCGTATACTACAGTATAGAATAAAATAGTGGTACCACATGGTATGGCATATTGAATGTTTGTTGGCCTCCTGTTGATACAGGAGGCCAATCAGTCCAGCATTAATAGAGAATGCAGTTCAATAATGTCGTCGTCTGGATGAAAGAAGCCCCCCGTAAAAACCATCACAGGGCAATCGATGTGCTTTCATCCACAGGACGGAAATTGCACTCATGCAGCTCAGCCGCTATGAGGGCCCCTTATCGAAAGCAAAATCATTAACATCAAACTTGTAGGGAAGAAATCAAAATGTCAGTCTGTGCTGCAATTTCTGACCACAAAAGAGTATTGCTGTTATTATTTATACGCTATCTGTTCACATATACATAATGTAGTCTACTGTAGATAGAAACATGATTTGACTGTATATGATAGATAACTAAAATCACTGCAATGTATTTAGAATAACTTGAAAAATTAAATGCACACATTGATGGGCGTGGCTATGACTAATATTCACTTTAATTAATAATAATAATTAATAATATTCACTCATTTCATTTTAATGTTATTAAATGAAAATCCAGTTCAAAGCTAAATTTAGGAGCAAGGGCTGTTCATGTGGAATGTAAATTTCAAAAAACATGCACACTCACAAACACTAACATTTGCTTAGTTCTTAATGCTATGGTCATCTAAGCAAATTTTAGGGGCCTACATAAGGAAATTAAATACATTTTAAAAAATGTACATTTATTTCCCCTAATATTTCTGATATTTTATCCCATACTGCTTGTACTGCCCTCTGAAACATACTGTTGCAAAAATAACAATCTCAAATGAGCATTTGTCACCTGAAGGGTACAGTAGAAAGGCTGATGACTACTAATTGGTATAATTACAATATAATGACAATCAATCAATGTAATTATAGTGTTTTTTATCACCATTACATGTGTCATGATTGACATTTGATTATCTATGTAGCTTTTTTAAAAATAGGGTGTAGCAAAGATTGCTAATTAGTTATTTAGGTTAAAGGGTAATGATAAGTCAACACTTAAAGATCCCAGTTTCTCCCTTCAAACCTAGCATTTGGTTTTAGTTTGGTATTGCAGTGCTTTTTAACATGCCCCAACTTGAATGACTATCAAGAGACAATTGGTTACAATCCAGAAATGATTTCAAATCTAGGGTAAAATCTGACTAGCTAGTTTTACACTGAATTTTACAGAGAGGAATTTATTCTAAATGACATGTTAGATTTCAGAATTAGTACAGCCCTTTCAGATGCCTTCAGAAAATACAAGTGACCACACAACTGGAAAACCTTAGAATTTTATGACAGGAGACCTTATGTTCCAAAGCAAATGTATCAATGATTGTTGTAATGAACTTCTTTGAAAATTAAATATTGTCACTTTGGGTGAATGTTTTTTTTACATTGGAATTGATGGCGATCCCATTACGTTAAGATCTATTGTCCTTTCTCAAACACGCTTCTGTCCAATGCTGTCTCCATTCTGCCAGCTTGCCAATATTTTAGAATGCCTAACTCATCAACATAGCTGTACTCATTTAAGTGATGTGACAGTTGATGAGGAAAAACAAATAAACTTCAGTTTAGAAAACTGGACAAATGCACTGTGATGCTTAAACAGATGTGATTTATTTTCTCATATCATTAAATCGCTCAATATGTTACAAAAAGAAAATGCTTTATAGCCATGGCCATGCCAATTCAAGCTATATCATTTACGATTAGGTTTAGGTTTTTAAAATTGAATATTGATGGTTTGAGTGAGTTTATATATTTCTGAAAATGAAAACAGAGATAAAACACACAAAACATACCTAGATGAACACGCATGCAGCAGTCATGCACACACCTACAGTACACGCACGCACACACATACACAAGCACACATCCCATTGACACAAAATACAACAGGGCTTCTTGACGTGAATCATTGTTGACATGCTCTTATTTTCCGAGCTAAAACATCCTACAATCCCTGAGATGGAGTAAATGGATATTCTGGCGTATGGGCTTGTGCAGCTGACACAGGTGCCTTGGTCAATGGGCCAGAGATGCTCACCGACGCCAGAGTAAAGCACAGGCGTGGACGACAGATCTGACAGAGCCAGATCAAACAGCTTGATCTGTAAAGGCCATGGACTCAAGACACCCGAATTGAGTAGGGTGCAGGAGCCAGTGCTTCTTCCCTAGTTAGCTAACTCTCACAGTTCATAGACAGCGGAGAGGGATACATTTTTGGAGCGATGCCAAGGTCATTAAATCCAAGCTATTTCTGTATTCTGCAGTCGCATCTGTCGGAGATCTGTCGCCATGGTTCTGATAACACACGTGGTAGAATCCCTTTACCCCTGACACCCTTCCATGTTGAGAATGAGTTGTGTTATTAGAGACTATAGGATAGGCTTTCACTGGTACGATGATTGATGCCCCACCGCAATGCGTTACCGAGTGGTCTGCTGCCAGCCGCACTTCATGCAGCTGTAGATTGTTTGCCTACATTCGGAGGGCTCTACTTTATTTACATGACATTAAACAGAGGCAATGAGGAAGCTTCCTCCCACCAGCCTCCTATAGGAGCGCCAGAGTGTTTCATGCACAGTATATATCACAAAATATTTTATAGGGGAAAAGGATGGGGAATTATTGATCAAGTGCATCTCTGTTTACAGATGTCGCTTAAATTGGGAATCTTGTAGTCTGCCCTGGGCCTAGTCGTAGCCTAGAATCTTAAACACACATCAGGAAGGCACAGATCTGGCAGGCACTCTGGACCACAAAGTGTTGCTAATGTCCTGAGAGACAGAACATAAAAAGCCCTAATATGTTTGAGTGCACACAGCTAAATAAGAGTTGTCAAGAGAACATAATCTCCTCTTCCCATGATGCCTTGTATATGGTAATGCTTTGTTTGTTTTGTGTTCAAGGAGCCGCTTTGAAAGGAAAATTATAGTGATATTTTCTTGTCAGATTGGCCATTTTAAAAGTCTACAACAGAGACTGCGGAGAAGCTTTGGGCCTGCACGTGGTATGCATAAAGTAAGTACGACCCAAATGAAAAAATAATGTGTAAAATGACATTATTTATAACATTAATTTGTTCACACACACAACACATTTACTGTGTCATAATTACACTCAAAATTTGCAAAATACCATTCTCATTTTTTTGTGATTTGTTTTACAGTACTTTACAATGTACTGTAATGTCAATCACAATTACAATCCAGTCACTGTACATACCTGGAGCGTATGAAAATACGTCAAAACATTAACATCATATAAACCATACTATAGCATAATGCATATGCAGAGATTTGTCCATGGGGAAAATGAATGAGGTTTTCACCTTGTCCCTGCTATTTTTACCTATTTAAAACTTATAGTGTGCCCACAGCATTTGGTGCGCATGTAGTTTACATCACCTAGTGGCAGTGTGGCTTGTTGTTTTATTTCATTCATTTCTTCTTTGCTATCTACAACTCCTATCATCAAAGCTTACTTACGCAGCAGTCCCTTCCGTCACCATCCTTGCCATTTATCAATTTTCATTTCATTTGTCTGGTTAATGCTGCAACTACATCAGGGTGAGCAGGGTAGTCCAACTGTGCTTTCCCGCCAGCATCTTCATCCTGCTGTTCCCAGGGGGAACCTAAGACACTTTCAGGGCATCTGAGAAATATAGTCTTATCCTCAATCTGCCCTCTCTAAACACAAGCGCCCAGAAGATATCCTTACCAGCTGGTCAAACCACCTCCACTAACTTCTCTCTCCTTTCACTTCATGGGTCTCACAGATAATTGAACTTTCCTCCCAATCCCCAAGAGTCAACCCCACCACTCTGTGGAGCTACAGTATCTCTTCTCTTAGGGGCCATAAGTGAGGCTCAAGATGAGGACCAAATTGTAAATAATAAAATCTATCTTATAATTTTTCCTACAGTGACCACTGCAGTCACGTCATTCAACAGAGGCTTTTATTCAAAGTGACTTACAGTACCACTACGTAGTAAGTTACAAAAATTATCTTGCTTCAGGGTTCCTACAGGTAGGGCATGTCAGGGATCGACCTCCACAACATTTCCACTGGGAGTCGACCACCCATAACCACTAACCTAAACTAAAGCTAACTAACTAACGCCTAATCCTGCTAGTTTATTTCACAGTCACTCACATACTGTCTTGTAAATATGACCTCAAGATGCTTAGAGCTGCTGCCCTTAAATCTGCCGTTCAACTGTTCAAGTGCACATGGAAAGTCATAATAAAACAACATAATATGCAAACAACACAAATGGAGTTCTGAACATCCCCAAACTGGACACATACTGTATCAGACCTCTGCTTCCCGTTGATATGCTGGGTAAAGGGAACAAGGCTATTCCTTTTTGACCCAACCACACTCTTTGAGTTAGCCAATGCATTAATCATGCGACAGATGGCTCACAGCTAGCCGTTAGCATGTTTCTTATTAAGTATGCAAAAATAAGTAGCACTATTTTTTATGAAAAAGTGTTTTCTTGTGTGTGCTAGCGGGGGATGATCAGAAATGGGAGTAAATGGGTCCTCACTCTTTTGGACTCTTCGGACCGGTCCCTTCCTGCCATCAAACATAATCAGTCACAAAATGATTCGTGACCAGGTTTGGTTCTTCTTGCTGTCATTTTAGTCTCATTGACTGTGTCCCACTACTGAAGGCAGATGTATTTCTTTTATTTTCCATTAGTTATGAGTTAACTTGTGTGTGGCACAAAACATTCATGCTCTGGCAGGCCTGTCAGGCACAATCTGATTGGTTGAAAATGTGCTGTGCTTAACATTCCTTTTCGCTTGAAGTCCCTCCTTTTCTGGGTAGCCATAGGTAGGCCTGTCAGGTGCAGTCTGATTGGTTGAAAAACATTAAAACTCTGCTGTTCATTAACATTCCTTTTTGCTTTAAGTCCCGCCATTTTTGGGTAGCTAGGTAACTGCAGGAACCATGTAACAATCTTCATTACTATACCCAAAGCAATGTACTTATTTCTGAAACAGCTTCTGAGTTTGCTTTTAAATGACCCAAATGTTGAAAAATAGGATAGAAAGAAAAATATAAAATATCCTTGTGATGCATCAAATTAAATTAAACATCAAGTAAAGTGTATGGTATTTTTTTCATCTAATTAGCAAATGTTTTAAAAATATATATATATTCAAATTTATTACACTTAATTTCTTTGTTTTCTTTTATTGTAGCTTAAGAATGGATGTAAGGCTTCAAATGCTAAACAAGTAACACAAATGATGTCAAGGATGCATTTAAATGTCCTTTTAATTTCTGCATCAAAGCTTACAAAAAAGAATTAGTTTAAAAGCAGAAACCTGTTATAAACATGCTTGACTTGACACCAATTTAACTACCCACCTGGAAGCTGATTACAATTACAATTACAATTAGGTAATTTAGCAGCCTGGGAGTCCAACGCCTAGACCACTAGACTATCCTGCCCCATCATTAGATGGTTTCAAATTAGATGGTTTCAAATTAGATGGTTTCAAATTGAGAGTTACTAGACTGATATGCAAAGCCATGAAAATCGTGGTGAAGCTTGCAAAATGAGGATGGTTTTACCAGGCTATCCGCAAAAAATGAGTATTAGACTCCTGCCTCCAGATTTTGATTGTCTCAATTGCCTGTACAAAAACCAATGACAGTAGTCAGCTTTCTTGGTCTGTCTATAATGAAAAAGATATACTGAGCTAATAATAGTAATAATTTATTTTTGCCAGTCAAATCATTTAAAAAAAGGATGGTCATAGTATAGGCTCAAGCCTGGTTGGCTACAGCTACTTTTGAGCAAAAAGAAATTAATTATATTAATTGGTAAAGCAATTATGAGATATATATGTGGAACATATTGCATCAACGTGATGAAAGTTTGCCATTGTACTGACTGCTGGTTCCAGACTTGACACATTAATTGGTTGATTTTCAGCTCTTATTCTGTAACGAAAATACATTGTCAGAACTGAAAGTCTCTAGGACATTTTATGAATAACGTTACAAAGATGGCTTCCCGCAAACACACACAGGCTTGCGCACTGACTCAAACACACAAAGGCACACAGTAATGTAATTGAAAAAGAGTGGTTTGACTGAGCCTTGCGTAGGCTCTGTGACAGTGTTGATTAAACATTAAGCAAGAGATATAATGCCATTTTACCATTGTGAGTTATCCAACCCCTTTGTACTATCATTTCATCTTTGCCCTTGAACTCAAACACATTGCCAAGTGACAGGAAATAAAAAATAATGATAATGAATTATGCATAATTGAGAACTTGAATTCATCTTCATCCAACTTTGGAAAGTTGGTGCATTTGACGACCCCTGAGTGTTATCTGTCAGGCAACTGACAGGCAGCACAGCGGTTGGTACTTAAAAATGGGCTGAGTGCCTTAGCCAGATGGAACAGTTTTGCACAGAAGTCTGGACCCTGATCCTTTTTTTAGGTGGCTATAACATCTTTACTAATGGCAAAAAACGAAACAATTTGTCTTTGAGTTGAACTGAGAATAATTTCCAAGAAAGAAGGGAATATTCTCCTTTCTATTGAGCAACTTTATTCTATCATGTGTTTAACAATATAGGCGATGAGCCAGAGATGTAACACATGTTAATTAAGGGATGGAATTTTCTAAACACTGTAATTTTAGAAACATTAACACTTGAAATCACCTTCTTAATGTTTCAGTGAAAACATACCCTGCTGTGATACTTGAATGGTTTGACATATTCATAGAAAGGATAGGCATTGTGTAGGTAGATTATTTGATTTTATTTGATTTTAGTGACATGCACAACAAGCCCACACCATGTTCAACACATTGCAGGTTTACCACAATACATTCAGTACACACCGAAGATGCTTATGATGTTGACAAATAATATACTTCATCTATTCACAGTATATTCTTAGATTTGTCATTTTCTGCCTGTGTCTTGGAATATCCTGGATATCACTGCCACTGGATATCATCAGCCAGGGTCCTTTGACATGATCTATGTCTGTAATCTCCCCAGATAAAGGACAGTTCACTGCCTATTATTATGCATACATGCTCAGAAAAATTAACTTAGCTTTGATTCTAGAATAATCAACTGTGTGTCACTCTTTTTGATCCTCTAAATATTCTTTATTTTGATTGAACTTTGAATTTCATTATTTTATTGTGTTTTGTATTACCTTCACAACACCTTGTAAAATTCCTTTTACACATATCCAAATGTGCTTGGCAATAAATCTGATCTGAATATAATACTGATTACAGATAATTAGGTATTAACCTGTGTAAACTCAGAAAACTTCCTAACTGCATATCATTAGTAAGTTAAAATTGTGAGTATTTCTCAGTAGCTTTGGAAGAAAAGATTAGCTTATGGCTTTTTGTCTCATGAAAGGCTAAAAAATCTGGAATTAAAATTAGTATTCCATAGACATTTTAATTAGTCTGATGAAATCAAGCAATAGTGTAACAACGGGAGGCGCCACCCCTCCCTGCTCGGGCTTGCCGGTGCACTAAGCCACCGGCCCGTCGGCCGTCCATTCTCCAACGCACCCAACCAAGTTACGCACCTGTGGCCAATCCCCTCATCAGCTCTTCCCAGCAGCCTATATAAGCGGGAGGGAAGATGAGGGGAGTTGTCTGCTATTTTCTGCGGTGTAGTGTTGCTCCCGCCGTCACGTCAGTTTGTTCTCTGTTTTCTGTATTATCGTGTTTTCCATTCTTCATTAAAATCCGCTACAAGCGTGCGTTATCGCTTTTTCGTTCAGCCTGTCTCCGTGTGTTTCCTTTGGTTCTCTGCACTTGCAGTCAACCCACTCGCCGCATTACAGAATAGCAGACCTTAGAATGAGTGCAGCAGAGCGCGAGGGACAGCTACCGCCGCTTCCTCCCGACGACACGCCTGAGGAGCGCTTCGCCCAGATGGAGAGGCAGCTGATGGGCCTCTCGGGGATTGAGTTCCTCCTGACACAGAGCCACGCACCGCCGGTGGCCCCTCCCCCCCCCCCCCCGCCAGCTGCACTGAAACCTCACAGGTCGAGTGGCACGCGTGTCGACACGCAAGACAAGTTCGACGGCACGCCGGGGCGGCTGGCCGGGTTCCTCCTCCAACTCGACCTGCATGTCGACTCCACCGATCAGAGTGACGAGGAGCGAATCCAGACCACGCTGTTCCTTCTCTCTGGCCAGGCTCTGGATTGGGCCACCGCGATGTATCACACCCGCGGTTCGCCCATTCCCAGCTACCACTGGCTGGTCGGGGAGCTCCGGACCACCTTCGGTGAACCAGACACCTGGGGGGATCCAGGCGAGCGTCTCCTCCGTCTTCGTCAGAGGTCCCGGTCGGCGCAGAACTACATCATGGAGTTCCGGACCGTGGCCTCCTTCAGCGGCTGTAATGAGCCAGCTCTCCGCACCGCTTTCCTTTTGGGGTTTCGGAGGGTGGTGCAGGAGGAGCTGGCCTGCCTGCACGCTACCTTGTCCCTGGAGGGGCTCATCGACCGGGCCCGGGCTCCCGACTCCCAATTCCGTGACAGGGACCGCCTGACGGAACGCCTACCAGTGGTGCAGCGCCAGCCGCTGTCCGCGGAGGCACATACACACCGCAGTCGCCAGGGCCTGTGCCTCTTCTGTGGCACTCGGCACTCTAAGGCTCAGTGCCGGCTGCGGAGAGAGACACGGGAGGAGGTGAGTGGTGTTTCTCATACTAGAACACTGTCTAAGCCTGTCCATCTGTTCCATCGACCCGTGGTGGTCTCAGGCTCTTCCTCCTCTCGTGTCTCCACAGCCCTGATCGACTCTGGGGAAGCGGGGAGTTTCATTGACCGGGACCTCGCACACGGGTTGGGTTTGGAGCAGCGCCGCCTGGAGACCCCCGTCACTTTGACAACCTTAGATGGACAGCCAATGGGAGGAGGCGCCATCACGCCACCCTTAACGCTCACCATGGACGCCCGGCATGAGGAGAGACTGGAACTGTTCGTCACATCGACCCCACTACATCCCATCATTTTGTACGTCAAGGCGGAGAAGTGCATCCTCCACCAGACGACCGTCTCCTTCCTAGGCTATGAGATCGACCAGCGAGGGACAAGGATGGTCGAGCAAAAGGTGGGGGCAGTACAGTCATGGCCAACACCAACCTCTGTGAAGCAGCTCCAGTGGTTCCTGGGCGTTGCCAATTTCTACCGCCGCTTCATCCGCAACTACAGTGCCGTGGCGGCACCCCTCGTGTCGTTGCTCAAGGGCGGCCCCACCCAGCTTCGTTGGACCCCGGAGGCGGACCGGGCCTTCAGCGATCTCGAGACGCGCTTCACCTCCGCCCCTCTGCTCTGCCATCCGGATCAGCATCTCCCGTTCGTGGTGGAGGTGGACGCGTCAGTCGTAGGAGTTGGGGCCGACCTCTCTCAGCAGCAGGGGAATCCCCTGAAGCTGTTCCCGTGCGCCTATTATTCCAAGAAGCTTTCGCCCGCTGAGAGGAACTACGACGTAGGGGATAGGGAGCTCCTGGCGGGGAAGTTGGCACTGGAGGAGTGGAGGCACTGGCTGGAGGGCCTTTCGCGGTCTTGACGGACCACAGGAACCTGGAGTACATCCGGGCAGCCAAGCGACTCAACCCACGCCAACGTCGGTGGTCCCTCTTCTTCTCGTGGTTCTGCTTCACAGTGACGTATCGCCCAGGTTCCAAGAACATCAGATGAAGCCCCCCGCACGGCACCCGCAGGCAAGCTAGTCCCACTTCCAGTGCCCCTAGACCCATCTGGCCTTGGACTTCGCTACGGACCTGCTTGCCTCTATCCAAGGGGAACACAGTGGAATTGATCGTTATCGATCGCTTTTCAAAGTTGGTCCGTTATCTGCCTTTTCTCCGTGTCCCCTCCGCAATGCGGGTTGCTGAGGCCCTGTTCCAACAGGTCTTCCAAGTCTACAGGCTCCCAGAGGACATCGTTTTGGACCGCGGCCCTCAGTGTACATCTCGTCTCTGGAAGGCTTTCCTGGTCCGCCTGGGGGTCGCGGGCAGTCTCACGTCCGGGTATAACCCACAGGCTAACGGGCAGGCTGAACTAGTTGTTATCGAGGAGTGGTTTAGGAGCGTGGGGGCCGCATGGACTGCCATCCGCGCCCAACTCCAGGCTGCAGGGGCACGCCAGAAGACCCAGGCGGACCGCCGGCGCTCCGAAGCGCCTATCTTCCGTCTAGGGGACTACATCTGGCTCTCGTCGCGGGACCTTCCCCTCAGCCTGCCCTGCCGCAAGTTGGGACCCCGGTACGTGGGGCCGTTTAGGGTCCTCCGGAGGGTAAACGATGTTTCATACACGTTGATCTTGCCCGTAGACTAAAGCCGGATTTCCCCTACGTTCCATGTCTCTCTTCTCTGGCCGGTGGTCCCCGATCCCCAGGCTCCGGCCAGCCCCGCTACCACACCACCTCCACCACTGGATGGACCTGGGGGATCCACCTTTGCCGTTCGTTCCATCCTGAGGTCCAGACGACGATGGGGCCAGCTGCAATACCTGGTGGACTGGGAAGGGTTCGGTCCCGAGTAACACAGCTGGGTCCAGGGAGAGGACATCCTTTCCAAGGACATCATCCGGGAGTTTCACCAGCTCCGCTCGCCGGTGTGAGGGTCGGCCTCGGGGACGAGGAGCAGGCTGGGTGCTGGTGAAACTCCCGGATGATGTCCTTGGAAAGGATGTCCTCTGCGCGGACCCAGCTGCGGAGGCGCGCCTTGGGGGGGGGGTACTGTAACAACGGGAGGCGCCACCCCTCCCCGCTCGGGCTTGCCGGTGTACTAAGCCACCAGCCCGACGGCCGTCCATTCTCCAACGCACCCAACCAAGTTACGCACCTGTGGCCAATCCCCTCATCAGCCCTTCCCGGCAGCCTATATAAGCGGGAGGGAAGATGTGGGGAGTTGTCTGCTATTTTCTGCGGTGTAGTGTTGCTCCCGCCGTCACGTCAGTTTGTTCTGTTTTCTGTATTATCGTGTTTTCCATTCTTCATTAAAATCCGCTACAAGCGTACGTTATCGCTTTTTCGTTTAGCCTGTTTCCGTGTGTTTCCTTTTGGGCTCTGCACTTGCACTCAACCCTTTTGCCGCATTACAAATAGTTCTTTGGTAAGTATAAACTTCATAAGGAAAATGCATTCTGTACACTACACCACATATGGAAATACCCTGCGAAAAAACAGGAATCATTAAAATATTAGCCAAACTAGTGCTAGTATGGCAGTGCCCAGGGTAGTGCTTACAGTTTGCATGACCATTAAGGGAAATGCTCTATTATTTTTTGATATCTTAATCATTATAACCCATAAAGTTAGGAACCATTTAATAGTGAAATGGGATACTTTGTCCCTTCCCAACCTTGGGAGTGATTATTCATATAAGCATAAAAGCGTAGTGCATTGCAATGTTGCATGCAGTTCTGTTTTAATTTAGCGGTGCGAGGGGAGGTCTTCTGGAGCCAGGCTGTTTTTGATAAAGGTGCTATCGCCTTCAATGAGAGGAGTAATTATCACAACAACACATTCATAAGCCCTCTATTAGATTAAGGCCCATTTTAATAGACTTCCAGCAAGCGCGTGAGTGCTAGCTTAATGTAATTGGTTGCAAGACACGCAGGGGGAATCGTCAGTGAAATGACCCCAAATTTATAGGACCTTCTCTATATATTTTTCCCCACCTGCTAAAGCTTTATTTGGCCACTCTAATCTCTTCTGTCTTGTGATCTCACATGTGTGTCAAATAAATGCCTTGTGCATACTGTTTATTTTCCCCATCTATTATACATGGACTATCCAAATCCTGCTGGTGTGTGCAAGAAAAAGAGGGGCAGAGAGCAGGGAGCGAAAGGGAGAGAGAGGGTGAGAGATGGTGTGGTACTCGTGTGAGATTTAAAGCGACCAAAAACGTATAAGGAAAGAAGGCGGCGAGAAGGTGGTGCACGCGCACACATTAAAAAAAGATTAGACCCCTCCTGCCCTACAATCCTTACTAAATTTGGTCCCACAGGTATTGCTCTTCAAATTTTAAGGTCAGGCAAAACAAATGGCTAGTCAGTTTATTGCAAACGCAAACGACCCTCCATTTAATTTTGCTTGAAGGCATAGTGTGTAATTCTGGCCACTTTGAGGCTGAGAGATGCAAAGGTTGGCTGCGTACATTCGTGGAAATGTACTTCCAATTTGAAACCAAGTGCCGGAGCATGTACCCCTCCCACACCTACTGCCCCCCACGGTTGTGATTCAAAACCTAGGTTTAACAGTATACAGTAAGCTCTGGAGGAGATTTAAGGGTCTCTGTGCGCTATAACACACCTGAGGTGGTAGTGGTAGATGTAATATCTGGTATCACTGCACAAGTGTTTATACATGCATCTGGTATCACGTCCATATCCCTGTATGGCGGGCCTTTTAAAGCTTTTGTTGTTGTCTTCTAATGCTCGAAGGGAATCCCCATGCTTTGCACTCTTTACCTCTGCTAGGTGGGGTCCTGTCTTCAAAGCTGACCTGTGGTTGGCTGCTTGTTTTTTAATGAATTTACACTCACACGACACCAGGTCAACATTTCAGCCCAGACTCAGACAACATCAGTGTAACAATAATGTCATCTGTTTCAGAGAGATTTTAAAATATATTATGAAGGTGCCCCGCCATGGCATATCATAATTCCAAATATGCTGTGTGCCTTTGTCTCAGCGAGTTATTTTTAAAATTATTAGTGAATTTTGGGTCATGTACTTAAAATTATATTTTGATTGAATTATTATAATTTTTTTACTACACTAAAATATTTTATACTACAAGTAGAGCTATGCAGAAAAACTGTTCACATCATTTTTGCCTCTGGCTCCACTCCGCCTGTCTCGATGTGTTTTGCGACTCCCACCCGCTCTCAGTGATTGGCTCAGGCATGCACATGACTTTGCTTGTCTAACAGGAAGGCCAGAATGAAGACGAATGTGTGTGTGTGTGTGTGAGTGTGTGTAAGAGAAAGAGAGAATCGCCATTACGTTTTAAAAATTCTTTCTGTAATTTTTGCCTTTTTTGTTAACTGTATTGTTTGAATTGAAAGAGCATTCAGGCCACCTGAACAATATGCTTATACAAAATCCCTTTCTAATGTCTGTGTGTAATGAGGAGTGGCTGTATCTCATGGTCAATTCTGTGGGAGTCACCCAAGCGTTATTCAAAAACCCACCGCGACAAACGTAATCTGGGCCGCATGAATGACAGCATAGCAAAAACTGCGGAAAGATGGAAGAAATGAGATTGACTGAACTGGAATTGAAGTGCTGCGGAAGGAAGATGGATTCCTGTGCTCTCAGTGGAAAGCTGTCATAACAGTCCACAGCAGCTGTTCTGGGAGAAGCCAGGAGTTGCAGGAAATATGTCACCCACACCTCCACTCCCCTATACAAGCTCATGCAACTGTGTCACATTTCCATCTTTCTGTGGTGTGAGCCACCCAACACACAGGGTAGCAGCAGTAGCAGGGTATAGAGTACGGAGGAGATCCTTTAATTTAGTCTCGGAGGAAAGATTTAAGCCTTTGTCTCACCAGGCAAGGAGAGCACAGCATGAACCAGAACCTGCAACCATTGCCCCCCCCCCCCCTTTCCCCATCATTTACGTCAACAGAACAACCTTTACATCGTTGAGTATCTCTTTTCGGATATTGCTGTGTTGTGCGACCTGTGTTGTGCAACTGCTATGTATTCATCTCAGCTCAAAAAGACACCGCATTAGAGGGAACAACTTGTGGGTGGTCAGGGGATAAATAGAATAAAACTTGTGTCATCCAAGATAAGAGTCAGCCTCTAGCCTTACAGCTTCGTTTAAGCATAAGAAATTATGAATGGCCACCAGACTATTAAACTCAGTTTGCCTCTTCCACACTAAAAGCTCTGTATGAATTATTCTTTCCTGTGGCGGTGTTGTCATCACTTGGTATTTAGGAGATGTTCTCGAAATCCTCTGTGATGTTAGAGACTAATCAAAATCAAGTTATCTTAATCTCAATGATTTACATTATCTTTAATTGCATTACAAATGGAATGATCTTAATCTAGGTTTAATTGTTGTTGTGCCATTAATTCACTATTACATGATTCACACAATTATATATAATGCTATACTATAGTTACTGAGAAGGAAAATTAGCAAATTTGGTCATTGCTTTACCCATACTGTGCACATTAAATGTACAGTATTCAACAAATATACAGTATACTGTATACAGTATACTGTAAGAAGGTCCATTTAGTTCCTCCCCGGTATCATATTGTTTTCTAATTTTGCCCAACTTTGACCTTGACTATATCATTAGGTATCTGTCTGGTTACTGTTTAATATGCAAAATGCTATGAGACTTTGGTTTTTGAGGTACTTTTAGGGTCATCCTTATCAGTCCAGAGACATGAAAGTAGTATAGCCTGTTGTAAACAGTGGAAATTTCAAAGAGGTAATGGCTAGCAAATGAATGCTGAGGCCTTGTCCTTGGGTAATATTGTACATGCTAATTCCCCTAACGGCACAGCATCAAAAACATTGTAAAATGTTTTTGAAATTAAACTAGGTATGTGTGTTTGTGTTCTCAGTTCATATTACAGCACCATGTTGTTCCTGGTGTCCTAGGAATGTACAGTATATGGTTTTATAATGATCACATGAAATAAAGATCCAGATATTTGATTTAACAGCAACCTGCTTTTCCAATGAAATAATATTTTGTATTTTGTATTGTTATTGTTGTTTTTTTTGGAAGATTATTATATTGCTATATTGTTTTTTTCTTAAAGAGCTCACCTATGTCTAATAAACAAGTGTTTTGGATAATTTGCCTACACAACTGTGCATTTAAATTTAAAGAAAACACATTGAAGCCCATTTTTAACATAACATCACACCATGTTTGGCAGGGTAGGCTTTTGATTAAGAGCTGTAATCGAACTCGACCCTCTGTGGAGCATTTTCCCATTGCCGGTACAAAAAGAGTGAGGTGGATTTTAAGCTGTCTTCAAACTTCAAACGAGGTGTAAGCAGGCGAGTGGTAGAGGGAGAAACAGAGCGCAAAAAAGGTTGAGGGTGTGACTGAAGCACAAAGACACCAAGATAAAGAGAGACAAAAAAGGTGTTTGTGTACACGTGTGCATCTTTCTCTTCATGTATCTGTGAGTGTGTTCGATAAGACAAACTGGTGAGTGGTCTGCCTGAATAGATCTAAAAAGCAATGGAGCAAGGGGATCA
Source organism: Percopsis transmontana (assembly GCA_025447815.1). Taxonomy (NCBI): domain Eukaryota; kingdom Metazoa; phylum Chordata; class Actinopteri; order Percopsiformes; family Percopsidae; genus Percopsis; species Percopsis transmontana. The sequence continues at coordinate 2,535,166 of JAOEHI010000007.1, read as the reverse complement.
CATCACGTTCGGCCCTGTAGCCTGCTAAGGTTCTCATTTTGAAATCTCAGAAAAGTTGCCAAGGGTATAAAGCAGTATTGATTTCACTTTGTGTGGAAAGCCTTTAAGAAAGGCTATTGAAACTCAGTATTGCTTCAATGGCAAACGCGTAAAAGGTGGACAAAACCCATAATCAGGAAGACATTTCTTTCCCCTCCGGCTACACTTCAGTGTGAAATATAACTCGACAGTAAACTGATATAACCATTATTGTTTATGATGGTGGGGGTGGGGAAGTGCCAGTGGTGGGGCTTGTCATCAATTCCATTCTTATTTCCATTCCCGTTTCCATTCCGAACACGTACTTATGCCTTTTAATTTCCCTGTTATACCGCTATAAATCTGTCCCAACATTATATCGTGACTAAAAATGTGAAAAGCCCTCTGTGATTTAGTTGGACTTGGGCATTGGGGTCACCCTATTATGCCACACAAGTGTGTGTTCTTACAGTAACAAGGCCTCAGATAGTCCAATCTGTATTTCTGAAAAAGGCGGTTGTGGTTCACGGGAGTTTAATGCAACTCTCAGTGAAACCAACTTTTACTTTTACTGTGCCGACCCATTACCTTGAGCTTTAAAATTTGATTAATGTGATATAAACACGATCGTTTCTGACCTACAAAGTCTAAATATGTTTATAGTGTGTTCAAAGGGACAATCTCACATTTTGTCCCACTCTGTATATTACGCCCCCTAAAACACAAAAGTTGCCCCGAAAACAGTTTGAAAACTGTGCGGGCGAATTTCAGGGATGGCGGGGGGAGCGAGCTGTGGGTGACCGAGACTAAATGACTGTGCTCTGGCATTCTCCAATCTCCAATACAGTCTAAGCTTCCTTAGATAATATGATTGAGTTTGCTAAAATGCAGACATACTGTATTATTCCCCTTTTAGAGACATATCTGATAAAGCTGTATATGCTATTTTCTAAGTGGGTCAAAGAATTTCCCTTTGATACCAGATGGTGTTTGCTCTCCAGTGGCCATAAACACATTCATTAGAGATGCAATGCCTTGCTTAATAATTGTATTATTGTAGCTGTTAGTCAATTACTTCCTGCCATGGCGGGGCACCTTCAAAGGAAAAAGGGGATTTGAAAATCATTATTTAAAGATAGGCTACTGTACATATATTTTCTCTTTGGCGTAGTTGTAGATTCAAATTTGCTTATAGTCATATTAGAAGAAGAAGGAAGAGGAGCCCTGTGTTTATAATAAATTATTGAAAGTTATGGAGATGAGTGCTGCGTAAACAGTGTGAGTACAAGAGCCTGCAAAATAGGTACACTACTATCCACATTACATTACAGTTGAGCAAGACCAAGTAAAATAACATAACAGTTACTCGCAGAAGAATCCATTTTTTTTGCTATTAATCCTAAAGAACAAACACATTAAGGACATTGTAGTAAGATAATAATTCAGTGAAGGCAAACTCTGAATTTCCAGGCACTTTATGGCCCTGGCGAACCATTTTAAACAGCTCCTCCCACTGTGATTTTAAAATGACTTTATTTTATGTAGATGATGGAAGTAAAAAAAGTGTGTTTTGCCATCTGCAATAAAAGAAAGTTTTTTTTGTTTTAATGGCATGGGTATATCGCCGAGTGGGGAGTGCACCTTACTGTTCATCTTGTGCATGAGAGTGCGAGCTGTCGGCTTGATGGCCATTACGCTTTCTGCTACTGCCTGCGCGCCCGCTCCGCCGGGATCAGTGAAGTGTTGGAACTAACAAGCTCGGGATGCAGACAGCGGATGCACAAATGCTGATTTCGTCCTGAAAGCTTCTGGGATCGCTCTCTGTCTTCAGTAAAGGGCTGGGGGCGGGGGAGGTGTAGAGGAGGGGGGCACGGTTCAGAGTGACTGAATTGTCTCTAAGTTACGAGCAGCCAGAAGGAGATGATTAGATCGGATAATATCGCTAATGATCTACACTTGGGAGTAGAACACATACAACTGAATAAGACACAGTCCGCACCGTGTTGGTCACGTTCTCTCTCCTTCTATTTTTCTGAGTCTTCTTTATTTATTTTTTACTGTCACATTTGTTTATTAACAGAGGCGCTGTCGAGTACAGTACGATTGCTTGCAACAGATGCCAGCAATCGTACCGTACACTGTACATGCCAATCCATACGCAATGACGTAAAATCTCGTGGGTACTACGTGCAGAGATATCACAATTTATTGTATTCTCGCGCAGGCATAAACACGCACACAAATAGGCCCCAGAGTACAGATTAAAAAATGGAGGGAAGGGGGGGGGGGTGTCCTCCGCCCGTGCCGGCCTGTCAGGATTTGTTTGGGAGCAACCCACTTCATTTATGCAGCATAATGGATAAACAGAGAGTGATCAGCCCAATTACCACCTCATTGGCTGGGCGTTCTGCTGGGAATAGCCTGTAGTCAGAGTGAGCTGTCTGTTTGGGACAGAGAGTTGCAACCATAGCACCTGCTGCCCGCAGCCCGCATTCCTCTGATGCATGAATCCCAATTTGTTTGTACAACCATGTCAGGGAAAGTGACCGAGAGGTGACCCGTCTTGGGGGTGGGCTGGCTAACCTTCATTGTCCGCAGATGCATGCAGTATTAACAGTTATGAGAATGTGACTTCTTCTTTTCCACTTTAAGTGGAACAGTTTAAGTGTTCTCTTTCAATTATTTGTGTGTTTCTTTTCTCACAACAATGATTTGAGTAACAGTGCAGTTACTTGCACATTAGGGGTTCCAGGAAGGGGGGTGGGGGGGGTGGGGGGGCGTTATAACAATCCAGGACTGTATATTGAAATGAAAATGTACGATATTTTCTGCAGTCGTACCAGAACAATGGCAAGCTTCAGGCCTTAACCATGAATCACAAAAGCCTTTAGATGCCACTATGAAGTGAGCACTTACGTGAAAGAAAGAAGAGTAGGCAGCACAAGTTATATTTCAAACTTCACCGTTATAGTTTTGCATATATGCAAATGACTGGCAGGCCTTGTTGGCAGGTTCTCATAAGTACTGTATGGGAGTTACAGATAAATATATAAATGTCTGGAAGGGATCTCGCCATGACCATATAAAGATGTGCTTTATACTGTAACATCTGACCTCAAATGGCCTCTTCCAGTCTTGTTTTAAACATGGGCTGACAGAGAACGTGTGTTATATTTCCATTAGCTGTTGCCATTATGCATTTGGGTCTCTATCACATATAGCATCATAAGATATTTAGGTGACATACACGTGCTGCCGTTTTTGAGACATTTAGCAAGAACCATTCTAGAGTGTTGAGAAAAGCATAGAAAATTTACATTTCAGGTTTTTCCTGGTTCTGAATTGAAAAGTATGCCTTTATTATAGTGCATTGATTGGGGGAAACTGTATATGTATGCAGTCAGAAGTTTGTTTTTGTTCAGAAAATCATTCACGTTATAAAATGTGACGTATGCTAAACTAGGATAAAACTGAATTGTCAGAGGCTTGGCATTTGCTGTCTGGCAAGTTATGAAGATCAGAGAAACATGGAGAATGACTTCAAAGTGCTCCATCCCCTTTCTTCTGTTTCTTAATAGAAGGCCCTTGGGGTATTGTGGGTTGTGTTAGTGCCTTAATTAAGGAGCCTTGGTGTCACCAACAGCATGTGATGATGTGAATCCTACCTGTTTCATATTTGATTTAACGTGAGCCAAAGCAAAATGTTGTGGAAATAATTTACTGATCCATTTTAATATCAATCAGAACTAACCCCTACAGGAACACATTTGTAATTTAGATTTACTTGTAGATTGTTGTCAGTCCTGATAAAGGGGGCTGCACAATGATCATAAATACAAGCACACTTGCTGAATAGCAAGAACACATGCAGCTTCAGCCACATTTCTTACCTCTGATAAGTTGATTTGCAACCTAATTCCTCCACGTTTAATGCTGTCCCAGTATAAACAAAAATATAGTGTACAGTATATCAGCAAAACACAGCTCCTCTGGAAGATAGGGAGAGTCTCATTATTGTGTTAACTTTATATATTTGGTTTTGCATAAACGACGCGTTACTCAATATATATACATTGCCGATTAACATTTAGAACCTTTTGATCTTTTCAGTTTTTCAAGCTGCTCGGGCTCTAGCAATTCCCGCTCTGTCGGGCGCGCTCGCCTGATGCGCAGCGCCTCCCCAACTGCTCTCACTTTGACACATTCCTGGACGGGAGCAGGTCTGCTGAATGGATTCGGGCTCGTAATGGTGATGCCTTGGATATTTTAGAAGTTCAGTGGACTTTTACGATTGAGACTGTTTACATTTTTATTCGGGTATTGGCGTCCAGTTTACAGGGGAAATATGTTCGGCGTGTGGTCATTTTGTTGGTCTTCTCTTTTGGCTTTCGTGGTGTACCCTTTTCACCCCAAGTTTGCGGCCGTCGCAGAGATAAGTTCCCTAAAAATGAACAGCAGATTTCATCTCCTGGAGGTAGTCCCCTTGATGCCCCCCGCAACCCAACCCTCAAAGGTCAAACTCTCAAGAAGAATCGACAGCACAGAAGATTTCGCCACTGTTTCGAATGTGAAATCCGTAATTGACGGTGAACGTGACTCGGAAAGTGGATTCGCAAAGGAGGCAGGGATAGCCATTGAAGTGGTGCCAAACACGTCCAATCGCTCCTCAGCGCCCCGTGTAAAGTACAATTTAAAGTACAACGAAATTGTCGGTACCACTGCAAACATAGAGTCAGAGGACAAATATTATCAAACAACAAAGAGGATTCGCCGGAGCGACGGCAGAGCGTACGCCGAACTTTTTGATAGTCCACTTGGCGAAGCGCCTTTGAATGAGAGGTTTTTGGAGACAGCGCAAGGTGTTTACAACTCAAGAGCCGAATACAGACGCACCAGAGAAGATGCCAGAGGCTCGAGCCCAAGGCAAAGTGAGCCGCATCTGGACACGTCTACTTTTGCTCTATCCGGAGACTCTGCGCACAACCAGGCGATGGTGCACTGGTCTGGACACAACAGCAGCGTGAGTTTCTGGTTTAAACAACACACACAGCGGTTTAATAAAATTCATGATTGCACCGATTATTATAATTTATCCAAGTGCATGATGTATTATTGACGGGATTCAGACGATACAGATTGACGCCACGCCATTACGCACAGCTCTCCCAAAGCGCGCATGGACAGGCTCTCTTCTGTATGTACTGATTTGAGTAGGCTAAGGATTATGATAAGAATGAAGCATACAGTACCAATGAGTTCAACTTCTGGGTAATTTTTAATTTCTTTATTTGTTCTGTATTTCTACCTAGTTAAATATTTTCTGTTACATAGGACACGTCTGTGCATTAGAAATAGCTACTGCGGCTTCTGAGGACGAATGATGGCTATTTGAATGTCCATTTGCATGATACCCTCTATAACGTCATTGCATTGAACAATATTAGAACAAAACTGTGTCTAGATCCCCAACAATTTAATACAGGCTATATTAAATCTGTATCTTGTGACACTATACACAGTGACATTGATTATAAAGTAATAGACAATAATTAAAATACATGCATTATTTATTAAATAATTAAGATTTGTTTCTCTCTGAGGTTCAGATGCCATTAATTTGAATATTGCCCAATCCGTCCCATCAATGTGACACTTATGAGACGTTATCTGACCTTTTGGCAAATTATGCCTTTGTGTTTTGGAATTTGGCCAACACTACAGAATAGTATTTGATGCATTGGGGTCTAATTGCTTGGCTGCATTGTAATACATGTTTTCATTATGATGACAAACCAGAACTCAGGGCACTCATCAACATTGGAAATTCATTTGTGTCACTCTGCACAAGTTACAGTACTGTATACTGCTCATGCCACTGAATTGGCAGAGCCTCGGACAATCTTTTATCTCATTAAACAAAAAATGGATTGAATGTGCTATTTGGTTGTTGCAAATATGCATATGATTTCATGCTGTACAAATGCAATGTTTTATAGATCCCTAGTTAAATCTGTTTTTTTCAATTCATTAAGTTTCACGCATGATCAAATTAAGTTAATTCAATTCCACTCCAGTTGTAAATATCATACGTATTTTTTCACTGCGTTCAAAAAAGTGTCTCAATATAAATGAAATCAAACAGCTCACTAATGTGTAGGCTAGGACAGTTGTTATGGACCGTATAGATACTTGATTTTGGTTGATTTGTCCAAAGATATAGGCATTTGACGCATCCTAAACATTACAGGAATGGAAAAACTGATGTGTCCAACTCACTTGGACAGAAAATGATATGGACTAATAGCAGTATAGGAGAGCAGAGGAGTGCTTGGGTTAAAATGAATAGGGGTACAAATAAAGCTTTCCATTATAGACAAGTTTAGACCTTATAGCACTCAGGCTCATTACCAACTGAATGTAAAGTCATTATGAACAGAATGTAAGCTTGTTGTGGCTGCCATCTGACGGATGACCAAATGGCATGCTAAGGATTCTTAGGGACATTAAACTTCCACATCAGGACGTGTCTGTAACCAGATATATAAAAACAATAGTCGTGTTCCTGGACATTAGTTTAGTCCAGTTTTTGTTTCCTCTGAGGTAAATCACCTTGCTGATTTTCATTGAGTCTTGTTAGTTGTTCATTGAGTCTTATTTCTAATCAACCAGGTCTGTAGTTTTGGCCCTTTTGCAGCCAGAGACTTATACAGGTCCTTTGGGCAGTGCTGTCGGCATACCCAATCAGAATGAGGCAGTTATTGTTGCCATAATTTCACTGTTATAAATAGACAAATAAAATGGGGAAATCGTGCAGCCCTGCGGGGCACCTGTGTTAAAATTTAGATTATTAGATCTCCAGCCAATTCATTTAACTTACTAGAGCCAGTTGCATGGAAGCTCATTGATTCATAAACTCAAATGTATAGTCAGCTCCCATTTCACAACCAGTAGTCTAAGAAGACAATGAAAAGGGCATGAATTATAGCTAGGTCTTGTTAACATTTTAACAGATGCAACATGAGGGGAAAGTTTAAAGGAAAGGGTTGTTTTGAGGGCTTATTTACCACGCTGGATGAGCTCCTGTCATAATAATGTGCACATTTCCTGTCACATGGCTTTTATAGTTTCTACTTTCATGAAAAAGTGAGTCTTGTTGCATGTTGCATTTGTTTAAAGTCTTTGTTTTCAGTGGTTCAATTGACAATTTCCAATGTACAATATCACTGAAAATGACTTTTCTTTGTTTATATTTAAGTAGGCTGGCTTTTTTTAAAATTTATTGAGTATCAACATATACTGTTGTATCAACAGTGTTGCCATAATGTCCTCCACAATGTGATTTATGATATAATATAAAAGTTACTGAATACATATTGGCGGTCACCACAAAAAAGAAAGTGTCCTCTGCTTGTTTGGGCCCTAGGGTGTCAGCCCTATACATTTGTTCATTAATCCAGGCAAGCTCAAGGCTTTAGGGGTGGACTCTCTAGTGATGTGATTCTCGGATGCTGATGGAGTCTACAGCCAAGCCTTTGTGCCACACTACAAAAGTGGAATGCTTACCGGTTGCAACAAATCTACTGCCTTTGAGGTTGGATGGGCACTGCTAGAACAATTGCCCAGTGAAAAGGAGTGGGACTGCTTCCCATAATTTCTTTTTGTTTCTAAAAGTACACAGGATACATTTTGCATCCTCCGTGGAATAATAGGAATAATTCAGGGAATCCTAGTTTTTACTCCTCAAAATGACATGCTTGTGAGCCTTTCTTTCATGAATCATTTGTGCTCAGGGACCATAATGCATCACATCAACATGGGCTTTCAGCACTTCCTCGACAGTCAGACTGTACAGTAGTTTATCCCCACAAAGTGCATTTTAAGTACAAAATAAATGCTTCCCTTTAGAGGTAGTTTAAAGCACATTCTAGCACCCTTTCTGGCTTCCTATCTTTCTGCTATCTCACTTGCCCTAACTTGATCTATCTTTGCTTCACTCACACATACACAGACAGCAACGCACACCGCACATGCACACGTGAACGCGCACACACACACACACACACACACACACACACACACTTATGTTGTGAATTTAATCAAAGTGATAAAGCAGGCACAGAATAATTTTTGACAGGTTTGCATGTGATTAATTAGTTTAATAACTGTCATAGCAGGGTAATATAGACAGATACTATAGCTGTGATTAGCTTATGAAAACAAATTTATGCATTTTTTGATTGTGGAACTGATGAAATTACAATGACAATTTATAGTGACTTCCAGTCTTGTTCGGTCTTGTTAAGAGAAAACTATCCCACTTTGTATAATATGCGTAATAAATTCACACCTGAGTGCTTCATTGCAAGTGTTATTTTGCCCATGATCAGAAAAAGACCCAGGCATCTTACAGTAACACAATGCCTAAATAAATGCACTTCCTGAAGTAACATGCAGTTAATATCATATTAAAAGGTCACTGAGGTTGCTCAAGTAGAAAATGACTTGAATAGATGCACTACAAATCAACATGACAAGACCTATTTATTATAGGAAACTTAAATTCTCGATGCCAATATAGATACAAGATGATCAGATGTTTGGTTTCAAATTCATCACTTACCGCTTACATAACTGTATAGGTGTTGGTGGAATGACCTAAACTGGAAAGTGACTAGAAACTAGACTGTAGCCCTTAAACAGGAGAGGTTCACTTTTTTTCAACCCAGACCTTATTAAAATGTTTCCCATAATTTATAATGGTAATGTTGCCTGACCGGAGGTTGAGAAAACATACGTTTTACTGGGCCTGTTAGTAACATGCAGCTCTCCAAACCTATAAGAAAAAGGGATTATTGTTACTATTTTGTCCTCCCATGTTTCACCGGTGGGACAGGCTAGTTTGTTCTTGTGTATATTATAAAATCAGCTAAATAGAGCTGCAATATTATCATTATAACAAAACAGAAATCAATAGATTACCAAAGCCGATCGATTGGGCAGGCAGACAGCTGAGTTCACTTCTATATAACTGCAGCCTAATTAGATCCATACTTGGGGGAAAAAATTGAGATTAAACTGATTTTGATCAGTCTGATTTTCACTCTGATCAAACATGACATTAAATGTATTTCTAGAGCCTCTCTTTGTCCAACTGTCTAGTGGTCTAGGTGTTCCCAGCCAGAAGGTCGTGTGTTCGAGCCACAGAGTTGGCCTACCTGTAAGAGTCCTTGAGCAAGATGCTCCATGTAATAACCCCTATCTGCTCCATGTAATAGCAGCATGTAATTGTAAGTCGTGTTGGATAAAAGTGTCTGCTAAATTACCTAATTGAAATTATTTTACAATAAATGCTTTATTAAAAAAACTGACTAAAACAGGTAATAATCTAAAAATCACTATTGATTGAAATCTAAAACAATTTTGAGATTAACTCTATGCTAAAGGTTCATGGTTAAAGGACCAGTGTGTAATATTTAAGAGGCTCTAGTGACAGAAATGCAATATAAGATCCACAACTATGTTGTCAGT
>JAOEHI010000007.1:2507279-2517460 GCA_025447815.1 Percopsis transmontana | reverse complement strand
TGAGTGACTGGCTGTTTGCAATTCGCAACAATCACCACTAGATGTCACTAAAAACTACACACTGGCCCTTTAAATGGTCTAATGAAAAACTGCCTTTTTATGTTGGGTTCAGTGAACAGATTTCACTAACAATTTGCTGCAAGTCATCTTTAATAAACGAGGCAGACTCTATGACCAATCACAATCTTTTGTTTCACTAATGGAAGCCTGGAATTGTTAGATCCTCCTGCATTGTTGATGAGAGACATCACGTGTCCACAAAGATTCACTATAATAATGCTGTGTTTGAAGTGAAACCACATTCAGTCCATTTAATTAATTCTTCCCTGAAATGGATGGAATTGATTGCTGAAACCTCTCAAGCATGGAGCATCAAGGTTATATGACCTGAGCTTAGTCCAGAGCGCAAGCAAACATACAGAGAGCAAACTAATGTACAATAGGCATTTAAGTGCTGTTTACTTGATGAAACCCTCATCCCCAGAGTATGTTTTCACCCACTGAAGTACACACAATCAATTTAGTCCACAAATAATATGAAGAAAGACTAAGTCACCTCATTTCTTCCAAAGGACAGAGGTCTCTCTATGCTAAGTGCTCTACTTTAAAGATGTCCTCACAGAACAATAATCAAGATGTTTTTAGCTCTGCTTATTTAAAATGCATTTTCATTTAGCCTTCACTGCTGTCGAGCCTTGAAGAAATGTATGCAAATTTTCAACTGATTTCTTTTCTCTGCAGGTGTTTGCTTCAAATCATTTTAATGGATGCATGCATATATTTACCCTTATTAATATGAGTAAAACAAAAGTGGGAAAATTAAGTCTTTACTTTTTAGTTCAGGGTGAATCTGAATTCTGAATAGATTATTGTACTGCCATCATTTTGTGGGATACACATTTTGCCTACATCCTTGTAGCGTTGGTATTGTTGGATTTTAAACGTTTTTTTCTGAAATGAGCTATTAAAATAAACAAACCCATCATGTTCTTGTCATATGCATGAATAGTGATGTATTTCCCTCATGAAAAATTGATATTTATAGTATATAACAGACTCAGAGGTTGGGTACTGGAATATACATTTATTTATTGAGCGGCTGAAAAAATTCTCTGTTTTTTACTTTGTCTTCTATGTGACTTCAGGTTTGACATTAAATTGAAAAGATTTTGCATTCACAGGATAGCTTCTGTTTGAAGAGGCTGTGTAGTGTACCTAACAGTCCCTACTAGCTTGTCTTGTGGCTCCATGCTAGCTTTGCTGTTTGTTAATGGTCTAGAGACTTTATGGTCACACCTGGTGCCGCTTTTAGTCATTGTAGTCTGCCCTTAGGTGGTACAGTGCAAGAGCCCTGTGTTTTTCTCTGGTTCTTCTTCCAAACCAATTCTTCTGCTTCTTGTTCAAACTGGCAATAATCCGGTGTGGTGTAGCCTGCTTCACACTGTGTGTGAAATGGCATAAAATTACACATTGTTGATGTTAGTCTACATCTTTCATTTTAGTTGCTTTCATGATAAAATGGTCACTGTTATGGGCTTCTTCATAATGTGTCCCCGTCGTGTATTATTGAACATAGTAACCATGCACACAAACCATGGTGTTTCACTCATTTTCTAAAGGTCAATGTCTTGGCTATAATGTTTTTATATAATGTCACACAAGCGTCTTGATGATGCAATCGGCTAAGGTAAACTTGACAATGCTGGATATTTAAATGTAATATTTTTTATTAGGTTTTGATACATTAAGGTGTGGAAATTTACAAAAGCAAATATTTACATTATGGATAAGTTTATTCTCTACAATAGGCCTACATAAAAGGTTCTGAGTATTTGGGAGTATGTAAGTGTTGACCACTTTCACAATTAACGGATGGCAAGGTAACTGGCAGTGTAGGGATATATGTCAGTGCTACACGGCACTCTAAATGTTACATAAGCTATCAACCACAGTGGTACAAAGACCACCAGATCAGTCTTTGATAGAAACCTAAGGGGTCCCTTGGAAATTAATTTAGATCCAGTAGTTGTCTGATCCTTTTAGGTTCAAACCCACATCTACATGAAAGTACAGTCGCGTAAACTGTTTCTACCTCCAGTGATGTGTAACTCCTGATGAAGTCTGGAGGTGTGCCATGGAATCTGTTTAAAGTAATGGTTCCATTTCTCTGCCCAATTAGAATTCTATTTGAGGGGTGCCATCGCAATGATGTGTTACTAGGGACAATGTAAGCGTTGGGTATGAAGTTATTGAAGCACCATGGTGGAATATAATGGCATATTTCTTCATATTATACAGTGTTAGATTTCAGCCAAATTTATTTAGAGGTTGTTTTTTTAAAGATACTTCTCTGCCAACTATTCAAATTTCCAACACATCTAAAGTATTAAGGAGCATTCTGAATTTGTAACGTTTGCCTTTGAAAAATGCATTGATGGTGAATGCTGACCAACCGATTCAGTTCTAAAAAGCTTGGTGTGTGTGTGTGCCAGTGACTGCAAATTTCCTGTGTAAAGTGTGTGTGCACGTGCGTGTGTGCCCGTGCCTGCGTGTCTGTACCTGCCTGTGTGCGAAACTCTGTTTGTACATATGTGTGTGCTTGTGTGTGAAGCACATCAACATGAAGGTTGTGTGTGTGTGTGTGTGTGTCGGATATTGGTGTCCAGCTGATACATCTAAATGAAACACCTCTGTTGCTATAGAAGCTGTCTTTTCAACCATCTCAACGAATTAAAAGTTTGCATGGCAGTGCAGAGCCTTTTTTATGCCGCCTGCTTGACAATTATGTAGCATTCCACAGCTGTTCAAACAGAAATTAGGTATTTGGAGAGACAATTAAAAGAAAGACAGCAAGAATAGACAACAAACGACTGTTTGGATGAAGGGAAGACTGAACTCTAGTCCTCAGATGAGAGCCAATCTGTAAAATGATTGGTTGACTTTCCTGGGGCAATTCTCTCTTTCCTCACATCAATAAAACATAAACATGAATAAATGCACTGCTTTTGGCCTTCCAGGGTCCTTACCTAATTTCATGTATGCAAGTGAGTGATGATATGCATGGCAAACTGTATTTACCCAGAGGGTTCAAAATAATTCCTGCTTATAATTCCATTCTTGTTAGTTTGTTTTCGGTATTTGTGAAAATACAATACAATGCTATAAACTACTTTGGAATTCTGTATGTGTCTCATTGTGCTGCAGTAGCCGAGCTCTAATACAGTAAGCTAGGTGTGCAAGTCATGCTTTATCCCTCTTGGTTTCGGCATTTGCATGTATAGTAGTTAGACACAGTAGCACTCTATTGACTCCAGCCACAATTGTGCTGCCTATCAATAATGTTGGCAGGGAGCACATTGTCTGCAATGATGCAGTCCTGATGTATCCACTTAGGGACATACCAATCTAAACAGTCATCTGCCTCACTTCACTGTCAGTCCTATGGGAACATTGTCGCTGACCCAGTTCAATGGGTCAGCTCCATTTAATGAGTCATTGTCACAAAAACAACAGTGTCGACAGCTAAGACGGGCCTTTTATTGACGGGTTAGCCTTCTAACAGATCCATTACAATGGGATTTTTTTCTCAAATTGTCTTTGTATTTTTGGGGGGTTAGTGCTGAAAAATCCTTATACCACCAAATTAATTTTTATTTATTATTACCATTTTTATATGCCTTGGTAACCATTTGGTTTCATGGATTTTACTGTAACATAAAACAATGAACATCTGTATATATAAAGACATGCTTTTGAAGAGGTGGATATTTTATTGCCTTTTGTTTAAAAAGGAGGTATTTCCAATAAACAGAGGAAATGGTTGCAGATTTAAACGGAACTATACGGTCCCATGACACGCACTCTTTGTCGTGAGCCAAAGAGAATTGAAGAGACTAATGATCAACAGTTTGGCAGCATTTTCCCCCTCCTATCTATGTTTCAAAGAAGACAATTAGGCCTAACATCACAGCCATTTAACTGAGCATTTACTCCAAATTGATTCAGACTTTGGCGTCGGTCCTTACAGACATGGTGCGTTTAGTTATGCAAATGGTAATCTTTCTGTGTGATTGGTAATTAACCTGTAATACAGATAGTCCGGGCCATGGCCGTTTGAAGGCTAAATTGTGGGTTAATTGGGTTTTTAACATTTTCAAGGCGGGATCTGAGGCTGTCCATTGTTCCTCCAACACTTGCATGTCTGTTTCAGCTTAATGATTTGTTCAGTGGGTCCCATGAGGTTAATGTGTTTAAACTCACTGTAATTGAGAGTGCTTTTTCTAAAATTCCTCATATTAGTCCACATTTTGGTCTTTTATAGCAGTTACCAAACTGCCACTCCCAATTCATCCCCCATGCCCTGACAAAAACAAAAAAAATTACCCTGATTTATGAGCATTCTAAGTCCTTTATTGTAATTGGAGTGTTGGCACCATTTTACAATAGTTTGTTTTATGGTCTGCATTTTCTCATCCCAAAACACTTTGAGCATCTAACGTCAGTAAACACAAAAAAATATTTAGCCAAAGCACTTTGAAATAAGAACTATAAACAAGAGAGCCTCTAGCTTAGGTGAGTTAATACTACACCTGTTATAAAGAGATGATGTCATTAAAATGTGTTTTTGGGCCTCAATGACCCACTCTAGAAATTAGACGAATTCATAGAAATGTACAATACAATATATTTATGACGAGAGAGACAGAGAGACAGAGAGAGAGCGGGAGAAGGACAGGGCGGCCATTGTCTGCATTTCATTTCATTGTTCACTGAACAAGTTTCAGATTTGGCTGTCATAAAGTTATCATTCCACATGAAATACAGACGCGACTCTTTGACAGCCTGCATGGCTTTTTCTGATCGCTGCCACCAGCAGACTGGCATCGCTTGACAACATGAGGATCACTTGTCATTGGCACGACACACGTAGATATCATTTGTTGGTATAGCAATGCACCACACATGCCACATTCATTCCACGTCATTAGAGGCAGACAGGTAATGTATGCTGATGAGGGGAATGACTTTTGGGAGGATTTTTAAGAGACTGCAACGTAATTAAAAATTGTCTCTTGTCATTACGCTCTAGGTGATACTGATCTTAACCAAGTTGTATGACTTCAACCTGGGTGCCGTTACTGAGAGCTCGCTCTGGAGGTAAGGGGTTCAATTATTATTTTTTCCGATTTGGCCCTCTACACCCAGATAGTTAAAGCTAAAGTCAGGCCACCAATGTAGGAATTGTATAAAAATGCAAAAGAAGAGCCCTGACTGCAGTTTGAATGTAATATATTCATGAAGAATGCATTGTACAGTAAGTGTGATTTATAGCATTCCCCAACATTCCCCTTGGTTGGATGTGAACCACCAAGTTATAGTGGAAACAAATATGAAATATGTTTTAATAAAGCCATCTAATATAGCTCCTGCTGTAGCATCTTTCTCTCGGCTTCCTTACGCTTCTCAAGGATAAAACAGCACTGAAAATGGGGAGTAATCTTTTGGACAGGGTCTAACTCTTCTCCGCCCATGATGTTTTTAAAAACAACCCCCATCGTGCTTTTTGCGAGCAATATATCAGGTATTTGTTGTGTGGGTTGAAGGTTATTCTGCCCTGTCCTAGAAAGTTCATGAGGCACTTTGACTGAATGGCACCCTCAACCTTTTGTTTCAGAGTCAAATTGACATGTAATTGCCGGAGCCATAGCATTACCATTCAATGTGCACTGAGGGGTGAGTTACAGTGCCGCGTCAGGGCATAAATATGAATGAA
Organism: Percopsis transmontana; assembly: GCA_025447815.1. Lineage (NCBI taxonomy): Eukaryota > Metazoa > Chordata > Actinopteri > Percopsiformes > Percopsidae > Percopsis > Percopsis transmontana. The sequence goes on along the minus strand of JAOEHI010000007.1, from coordinate 2,511,687 downwards.
ATTCATTAAGGATTATAGTATGGAGCCCATTCCAGCCTATCATATGTATTTTTTTCATACCTTCTCGGAAGCCTACATAGAAACTCATTAAACTTTGAAATATACTTGAGAATAATGTTTCACTAGAGGCACCGTTTAGATTTATGCTCGGCTTGACACATTTTGAAACCCCATATTGTGTACAGGAGGTATTTCATCATCAAGGTATCTGCTTAACAACAGTACCACAAGTAAATTAGAGTTTCCCCCCGGGTGTGCATGAGAGCTCTTAGCCTCGATATTGGAAAATAAGAGGTTTGAAAATGAGGGAAGGATTGAAAATAAATTATATCTAACAATTTTCCCCAGGACACTTTTGGTAGAAAAATGTGAATGTGAAGACCAATGGGTGCCTTCTCACAAGCATTTAGGTCTTCTGTGCTTTACAATGACGACTACATTTACACCTTAAAGAAAAAAACTGCACTGTAATAACCTCATTTAGGAAGCTGACTTCCACAGTTACAATTGAGGAGAAATATGTCAACTGAAAGAAATACTCGAGCACAAATAGTAATGTGTTTAGTGGTGAGCCTTTGAAAACAATGTCAACAGCAAATGGAATGATTCAGCTTAATGCACAGCCAATGATAGCAGACACTGGGTATCTATCCAATTATGCAGTGAAATTACATTTGGAGGCACCCAGGTAGAACTGAGAGAGTGGATTGGCTGTTTGTGGCGACTAGAAATGTAAGCATGAAGAATGAGGAGACGAACACATATACCCTTGTCAAGGAACACAGTAACCAGGGGACAGACAGTGCTGGCAAGAGCAACTATCTCTTAATGTTCTTCATTTGTTTGTTCCTGCTTGGTAATGCAGTATAATGTAGCAGACAACTGCTCATTTCGGTTCCAACAAAGGCTGTTTAGTTAATGAGGTCCAGACATTGTGGCTCATTTGTTTCCACTCTTTTTCATCACAGGGTACAACATCGTGCACAGATTACATATGTAGTCGTTGTACACATCAAATTTTTTCCCAATAGTAAGACCTTCGCACATTTGTTAAAGTAAAAATCTTCAAGGGCATTCCAACAACAAGGTTTGTGATAATACAGTATGAACCAATGACCACTGTATAGTACAGACTTTGTAAATGGATTGTATTACACCACTAGCATTAAAGTCTTTGCTGTAGGGATCCTGATCACCGAAACTAGCTTTTTATGTTCCAGAAGTGAAGATAGTCGTTAATAACACAAACTCCAAAGAATATAGCACAGGAGGGTAGCTGCAATCAACAATATGTCATGGAGTTACAATCAGGTTATTTAGCAGATGCTTTTATCCAAAGCGACATACAGGGAGTACATTTACATTCCTTTTGTATAGACAATGGTGGCCAGTTAAAAAAAAAAACCTGGAGAGAAATAGTTTATGCAATTGTATAATTTTTCGTTTACTTGAACATCATCTCCCACAACTTGAACGTCACTCACCAAACACTAGCTGTTCATAAGAAATTCATTCATAGCATTGTAATTCCATTGGCTGTTGACTACATTAAACAGTACTATATGAATATATGTTTGCTCTCTCTAGACTCATGGGAAGTGTAGTTGTTAAATGCCGGAAAAACAATCGTGGTTGTACCTTAGTTTAATGTCAGGGTTGTGTGTAGTTGACCCAGGCAGGCACAGGCAGACAGGCAGGCAGGCAGGAGTGGTGTTCAAAGAGGGTTAATAAAAGGAAACCAACACTAACTAAATAAGCGGGTAAAAACAAAACCAGGAATTAACTCAGGGAACCATGCAGTGGTGGCAAAACAACAACACACAGAAGAGGTCTGGCATAAAGGCTAAGTGCAACTCAAAGAATGCATGGGGCTCGGAAAGAAGGCAAGATCTTACGACACAGGTGCTCTCAGGCTGAAAACTTGAAGCGGTTCAAACAACAGGGGCAACAAGACAACGATAAACCCACAACGAGACAGGGAGGACCCAGACTAAATACACTGGGGAATAATTGCGAAGGACCATAAAGGGAAGGACCAGAAAAGTAAAGCAGGGCGGAGCAAGGGAGGGGCCAGGAAGAACACAGGGAAATAAGGTAGACACAGTAGGGGAACATGGAAAAGACAATGGGGACACACAACTACAAGAGACAAAATAAAACAGGCAAAACAAGAAACCTAACAGGGTCCACGCGGGGTCATGACAGTTTAAAATAATGAGGGGTTCAAGTTTGATTGCCAAATGCTGTAGTGGATACACATATAGCGTTGAATATGAATATAATAATCCAATAGGATAGCTCATCTTTTGAGAACAGTTTTTCTAGCAAAAATTGTCCAGAAGTGGGGGCTTGGCTTCATCTCCCTATCATTAGCTCAATACACAGATTATTGGCATCTTTAATTCCTTCCAACTGATCTCTTATAATGTAAAATATTTCACTCTCTGAACACCCACAATGTTTTTCCCCCTTGTTCTAGATCGGTGGATTATGGAAGTACCTATACAAAACTAAATGACAAAGTAGGTTCAAGGACAGTGTTAAGTTACCTCTATGTCTGTCCAACCAACAAGAGGAAGGTAAGGCATGTCTCTATAATTCTTTATTTCTAATATTTACATAAAGCTACAGAATGTACACTTTTCAATGTAGCATCTATTTTTACATACACATACTGCACACACACATACACACGCACACACACCACACTCACTCACTCGCTGTCTCTCAATCTTTCTATCCATCTAATACTGGATTCTTTCTCTGGCCCTCTACATTAGATAATGATGCTTAGCGACCCAGAGATAGAGAGCGCTGTTCTCATCAGTTCAGATGAGGGGGCAAGCTTTGAGAAGTATCCCATTAACTTCTATATCCAGAGTCTGCTCTTCCACCCGTCACAGGAGAACTGGATTCTGGCTTACAGTCATGACAGCAAGGTAGCAAGAGCTATTAAGGTCCCCTGAGGGACCTTTTGTTGTAATACAATGTAATGAATGGAATATTAACCAGTTGTGTTTTTTAACAATTTTTAGTCAGTTAAACTTTGAAATGTTTGCTTTAAAATTTGCAGTTGTACAGTTCATTGGATTTCGGAAGAAAATGGCAGCTTGTTCACGACAACGTGATGCCGGGGAGATTTTACTGGTACGATACGTAATATATATTTGAACATTTGTGCAGTGATTGATTGTAATTTACATAATTATAGCATTTATGACCTCAGAAAAGGAAGGATCCAATGATCACTTGTCCAACACAAATCTTCCCACCACCATCAAGCAGGCTGATTGCAACACACCTCACGTACCCCTAAATGATTATTGTGGCTCTCCTCTATAGCACAAATATGACACGCTGTTTTTGTTGTTGCTGTCATTTGGTAATCTCAACCCCACTCGCGCAAGGCAGTGAATATGGATGGGAGCTCGCTTATCCCTGCTTGTCAGGGTACGTGTCAAGCCCAAGTGCCTTTTGAGCTTTGGAAAGAAAGTACATTGTGTGGAGGACATCCTCTTCACATGCACGAACAGTGAGAGAATTGATGAACATAAATACTGTACCATTAGCGGTTGGTGGCGTGCTAAGCGGCGCAATATATTTGCCCTTGAAAACCAGTGCCCTCTAAAGACAGCTTCAAATATATTTTTTTTTAAATGCATCGGTCTAGAACAGTCCCACAGTGGTTCTTTGAACTTTTTGACCTGTGACTCCCAGAAAGAAGAAGTTCTTACTTGAAGACCTTGCATTTGTTTTATCCATTTCTTAACATAAAGAGCATAAAAAGCATGCAATCTAAGCATTTTATTTTTGTATGAATAGTTTTAAAGATAAGAGATTCCTCGAAAAGATTGGAAATACAGTAATGTAATTAAACAAATCTTTTCACAACCCCCTAAAATTACCTTGCAAATCTTTGTGGGGTCCTGGCCCACAGTAATTTGACAACAAATAAATACTTTACTGCTTTGGCCAATAAATGAGGGCCACAGTGAAAGGTAATTTTTATTTTTTAAATGGTGACTTAATTTATTCTGTAATTATACAGAGCTATATATTTAAGCAATATCACACGAGAGGGAGTGCATTATACCAAAGTCCTTATAAGATAATGTATGATTATACTGAATATCAGCATGGCTGTGAATCTGTCCTAGGTACAAGACCGAGTGCTGAAGATAATTACAGCTGTGCTGATTTTCAGTATAACAGCACAACCTGTGATATTGTTTTTATACATAATTTAACTGCCATGCCAAGTTTTTTACAATCTGATAGATTGTAGCGTTAATTAATGGTTATTAGAAAAGGGGAGTGATACATGTATAGTTCAAAGTCCCAGTGGTGTTATACTCTACAATATATCTGCACTTATGGAATGCCTCAACTGTTGTGTATGTGTATATAT